>OU343217.1:166363371-166536493 GCA_910596185.1 Chrysanthemum makinoi | reverse complement strand
GTTAAATATGTTTCCAAAAATGTAATATTTTACAATTTTGAGTATTCACGGGTTTTTACCCTTGCACTTTCAAAAATGACACTTTATACCCTCAACTATGGGTTATTGAGAATCGTATGTATTATTAACTTTGAAGAATTTACATTTTTAGCCCAAGAAAACTTTATCTTTCAAAAATTACAATCTCTACCCTTGTAGTTTTCTAAGAAAAGTTTACTTGTTTTAGGCCTAAGTCGACAAAAGCAAGGGTAAATATAAGCGAGGCCTCGAGAGGTTTTTACTATGTTCTTGATCCTTTCAAGAGTTTGCCAGGTGGTCTTTCTAATGGTTCAAACTATAAGTCTTAAGCTCTTATGATTTGGTCGCAATAATTTCCCAAAGTAGGGGGTTAGGTGCCTTATTAAAAGAGTGTTGGTTTTGGTGACAACAAGCCCAAATGAAGACAAATTTTACGCGAGGCAAGCCAATATCTTTACGACACAATTGATCCTTTAAACACTTTGCTGTAAGCTCTTCAAGATGGTATAGGTCTCATATTTTAGTTATCTTTTGTTAGAGAAAAACGAACCTGTGAACATGGTCACTTGGCCACGTCGCGTTTAAAGAAAAGTTCATTTTTGACCCATTAAAATTTACGGTGTAACCTAGGGACATCGCAATATGTTAATTAAATCATTTTAAGTCATTCTCTAACATCCTATAGCTCATTTTTGTACTTTAGGGTTTATGACATAATATCGAAATTATTATAAATTAAAGCTTTAGGAAAAATCCTAATAGTAAGCATTCTGCTGGAAATGACGCTAGTGGTATAGGGATAATATATGCCAGACACCATGTGTCTCGTGGCATTACTATTATAGCAAGTTATAGTTAAGCGTGCTCGTGTGAGGACACAACAGGAATGGGTGACTATGTCGGGAAGTTTCAAGTAAGTCATAGATGTGTTGTTGTGAGACTTCCATTGTCACATAAGAGTGTGTATATCAAAAGACATCAACTATGTAAATGAGCAGTTTGTGAGTACAGCATATTAAAATATATATATATATATATATATATACGTAGGAAATGAATTATTATTAGTTAATATAAAGGCGGATTTTTACCGGTGGTTACACAAACCCCTGACCTCAACCATTTCAAAGCCTCACCACACACAATCCTTTACCAACGCGCCCTAGGGGCTTACATCTACTTTTTTGCACAATTAAATACTTGACCCTCTTTTTCAGTTCTAGCATATTAATATTTTTAGCTTAATCCCAGCTTATTCCAATAAGCTGGGACTTCCATTTTATTTTTCCTAGACTTAGAATTCCTTAAAGTATTTTTCACAATTTTCTCAGATTTTTATAAATTTGTTTAGTATTTTTATAATGTTTCTAAAATAAAAGTGTTTTTAATTCATAAAAAATAAAATAAAAGTCAAAAAAAATATCCAGCTTTTTTCTAAAACTATTTTTAGTTATTTAGGACTTAGAAAAACTAAATTTGCTCTCGTAGGGTTAAAATTTGAAAATTTGGTTTTTCCGAGCTCATTAAGTTCCCGGTTAAGCTCATTTTTAGTTTAATTTGTGTTAGGACTTATTTATGCTTCGTTTTATTAATTTATGTGCTTATTAGTTCTTTTTTAGTAGATTGCCTTTATTGCCTTATTTACTTTCCCGTGCTTTAATTAAAACTTTGAAAACAAACCAAAAAACGTAATAATCCAAATTTGAAGCATTTTAATACCAAACCTCAAATGACATCCTTAATTCACACCTCATTGGGAAATGACCCGGGTATCACTTTCCCGGTATCATATATCGTATTTGTGAGTTTTGCGTGTTGACCTTTTTCCTAAAGGGTTGAATTGTCGATTCGCTATTATCGTATTTGATATTATTATTATATACTATTTGAAACGAATCATGTACAATCTTTAATAATTCCACATAATGATATGCAAGAGCACAGGAAGTGACGTCAGAGGCGGAGCTAGAAGTTTTGCTCGAGATGACACACGTTAACAAATTTTAGAAACTATATTACAAATTGGTTCTTAAGGGAGAAAATTGAAAAAAGCAAAATATTT
Organism: Chrysanthemum makinoi; assembly: GCA_910596185.1. Taxonomy (NCBI): domain Eukaryota; kingdom Viridiplantae; phylum Streptophyta; class Magnoliopsida; order Asterales; family Asteraceae; genus Chrysanthemum; species Chrysanthemum makinoi. The sequence goes on along the minus strand of OU343217.1, from coordinate 166,534,413 downwards.
TAGTAAATGTACACTACAATTTTTTCGCTAGGAGGCATGTTCCCCCTCCTATCTCCGCCCATGAGTAACCCCGTTATCACGTCAACTGTACTGTCCACTCCCTACCTTCCATCAATTGGCATCTTTCCATCATTTTTCTCAGATTCCTTTATTGTGTGGACTTGGGGAGCTAAACCAATAAAATTTCTTAGACTAGTTTCAGTGTGTTTAAAATAGTCTAAGTATAAGCGTAAGTTCTAATAAGTTAAGCTGAAAATTTCGGCTCAAGCCATAACGCAAGTTAATAGTGTTTATGACCCTTTTAAGAACGATGTGTATTGTAGTGATATGTTTCAAGCATGAATTTAATAAAAATTAAAAGTATATGAATATTTCATTTCTACAGATAACGACATTCAGTTCAACAACGAGTTTATGATTCTCTTGCACTTGTATCATCGTATCAACCAAAATCAACACATAACTCTCTCACCTACAGCACCAACAACCAGGGGCGGAGCTATAGGGGGCACGGTGGGCAAGTGCCCCCTCACCCGAAAAAATTGTAGTGTAAACTTTTTGAGTATTTGAGATATTTTTTTAATGTGCCTCTCTTAAAAAGTGTTTGCCTTATCCAAATTGAAATCCAAAATAGTTTTAAGGCAGTTTTTTTGGATGCAAGGTCAGTTTTATATTGGAATGATGAAGATGAGACAAGATGACATTAAAGGAGAATATAGTACCAGAGATAGCTTTATGAAGAAGAATGAGTGAAAATAGTTTTTATTTTGTTTGGTAGTACAATTATGTATGGTGATAACACAAAAGAGAAGCTGTCCTTTTTAATTAAGGTTCTTAGCTTTTTCAATACTATATTTTAGCTTCTATTTTCTTTTACAGTACTATATTTTAGCTTTTTCTTCTTTGTAAATTATTTTCTCTCTTTCATTTTTTTTTCAATAAGGTTCTTCAAATAAAATTAGTAAATTATTGCTTTGAAACTTTTTTTTAACAAACTAATTGGTTGAATTAGGTACCCTTAAATTCGCCGACGACAATCATGTTTTTTTTTTCTATTTTGTATTGACGCAAAAAAATTTAATAATAAAAATAAAAATAATTTGCCCCCCCCCCCCACCTCGAGATTTTTTCTGGCTCTGCCCCTGCCAACAACAACATCCGATACTCACCACCATCTGATACACAAGAATTTGAAGTTGCAGAGCCTAATTTAGCAACTACTGAATTGAATGCTATTCTACAAAACATGACATTGCTTAAAATAGTCTTAAGTATGAAAGACGTAAATTGTAATAAGTTAGGCTAAAGATTTCGGCTCAAGTCATAATGCAAGTAGTGTTTATGACTCTTTTAAGAACAATTTGCATTATGGTGATCATATGATGTTGCTTATTTTACAAATGAATATATTCATATACTTTTATCGTTTATTAAAGTCATGCTTAAAATAAGCATCAACATATCAACACAATGCTCATCATTCTTAAAAGGTCATAAACACTATAAACTTGCGTTATGGCTTGAGCCGAAATCTTCAGCGTAACTTATTACAACTTACGTGTTTTATACTTAAGACTAGTTTAAACAAAATGAAACTAGTCTAAGAAAGTTTAATGATTTTGCGCATTAACTCGACACAATAGGAATATGACGAAAAGAATGGAAAGATGCCAATTGATAGGGAGTGGACAGTGCAGTCGACGTGATATCAGGGTTACTTCTTATGCTCTTGCTAATGGGATTTTATAATCTAGTTAGCCAAGTAACGCAAACGAGTACGCAGCGGAATTTGGATCTAGTTTATGCAATTAGGTTAACACATAAATAATAAACAATAATAATAAAAGGTAAATAGAAAACTAACCTTTGGCGTCAACTGCACGCTATCAAATGAACAAGAGAACCAAAGAAACCAAGTATCTAAAATAGATACCTCTACGAGTATAACACACAAACACTTAACCATGAATACGCCCGATAAAGCTAGTCGTGAACATTTACCCAAACAACCTTTGTAAACTTGAATAACTCGTACCAAAGTAACCCTAGAACACCTTCTATACTTCTGGCCGAGAACCAAACTAGGTTCTGTCGGATATCGAACAAGGCTTGTCTGATAAGTTTCTGTCACCATTCTGCCTGAGAAAAACAGCAAACTAAAACCCCATTTGACAGCTTCGAATCACCAGGAAACATGCTGAAAATCCAAACACTAAAACCATATAAACACCTTGGATTTTAACAAAGCAATTTAGGGTTTAGTTTGGGTCGTGAACGACTGATTGACAGTTGGGTCGTGATCGACAATTGGGGTCGTGATCGACACTTGGGGTTGTGATCGACACTTAGGGTATTAGGGATAGGAAACATAGTCTAGTTTTAGGGATATATATCAAGTATATTGTAACACCCCAAAAATATGGTCTAGCGGAAGCATACGAGCCTTTGGGTGCTACAATCTTGGTATCACAACATAAGGTACAAAGAATGGTTTTTATCCCATTTATTTAGAATAAGATTCATTAATTGAAAATCATAAGTTTACATTAATGAAGATAGTGCGGAAATACGCCCAAAAGATAATTAAATCGGTCCCGTTTATTCATCAGAGTCGCCTATGACCATTCCCTTGCCAAGCGTCTTCCAATAGTGAGGTATCGTCTTAAACCTGAGAACACATGCTAAAAAGGTCAGCTTACGTTGGTGAGTTCATAGAGTTTAATTATAAAAGTAATAGTGGACCTGATAGAGTTTAATTGTTGCATGCGACTAAGGCAGATATATATGCTATACATTCCAACCACAACATTCCAACAATAATCCAATAATATTCTATTAATAGGCGACTCTAGCCAGGCACCACAGCTATAGCAAAGCCTAGAACAATGCTACCCTGGTCTAGGTCGGATACAGATGTCTATTCTTAGCTAGGTATCGCGTTATAGCAAAGGATTGCTACCCTAGTCTAAGTCGACATCTTTCACATGTCTAACCTTACCTAGTCAACACATTAGCAATTCAAAAGAGTAGTGGCAGATCCAAGAAATAGTTGTATTCACATAAAACACATAAGTTCACAATTTACAAATCAATTATACCAAACAACAGTCATTCCCAAATGATATTCACATATCTAGTTATAGTTGTTAAAAGCAGCATGTATTCTCCCCCAAAATAGTTATGAAAACTTTAGAAAAGAGGGGCTATGAAACTCACCTTAGCCACAACAATGCACTATTCACTATTGACACGACTGGCATCTAAAGCTAATCTCCACGGCATCAACAAGAACGTACGACGAGTACGATAGAATAGAAGTGACGCAACCTAATGCATATACAATATTCTTAAAATACGGCTCATATGATAAAGAAGTCAATAAAAGTAATGTGTCGTAGTTTTCGTGGATCATTCATGTTGTTACTTTCCAAGGTCCATTATTGTTTCCAAAAGTTTATAGTTATTATCTCAAAAGTTTAGTTTTAACGTTTCGTGTGGGGGTAAGAAACATAGACTCGACGCACAAATCACGCGAAAGAAGAGAAGACGTCGACACAGTCGAGACATACTACTAGAACGCACGCCAAAAGGAAAAGACATTGACAAAGTCAAGAAATACTGACAATACTCAAGCTAGTCAAGGACTAGGAAATGACGAAATCTATTTACGACACATAACTAGGTTAACTTTCGATAATTTCCCCATAATCCCAAACGTACAAGTTTATATTAAAAGATAAGTTCCATTTTATTCTTAATTAATAAAAGTTTCACAATCGTTACTCGTATTTATGCAAGTTTATAAGAAAGTACTTCGTATAAGGTTTACTAAGTAGTGTATTATAACGACACGTTTGTTTATTCAACGTTCCCACCACTACGACTTTAATAAGTCATCTTATCAAAACAACATTTCCCGACAAGTTTATAAAAGTTAACTTGTATTTATAAAACATGAGTTGCTATCTTAAATCAATAAGAGTCTACGATCAAATATAAGCATTTTTATCGACAATATATAACTAGATACCTTGTTATTTGTTAAAATGTGAAAAGGGAATACTTAGGCATATCGCGAAATAAATATATTAGACTCATTTCCGAGTCCAATATATTGTATTTGGTTCCTTCAAAACATTTAGAAAAGTCTAATCCAAAACCAATATTGCTGGCATATCAAATGTTACTCTATTTTATAAACGACGGTTGAACCTTATAAGTTATAATATATATATATATATATATATATATATATATATATATATATATATATATATAAAATATACGATATTAGTTATCAATCACGTAATTAGTTCTAAATAATTATCATTCTGTTTCATATTACTTATTCACTATTGTTTAATCCGATAGTTTTTATTCCGGTATCATTGTATGTTGATTCATTACAAGGTTACGTTGTAAGTATATAGTTAACTCATAGTCGTAGTACACGTTCACCCGTTTACTTTTACCGTTTGTCATTCCCTTTATAATCGATCACTTATATATAATTATCTCGTCACATATTTCACATTTTAGTCCATTGCCTTGTACCGTTTACCATTTTATTTGATTCGACATTCCATGTTACAACCATTTATGACCTAACCAATTACCGAGTTAATCGAATCGAACCCGAAACCAATTTAACTCAACATACTCTTAGTTTATATAAATATAGGATTTGATCAAATTTTAAAACTAAACACATTTTACCTTCTTATTGTGGCCATTAAATCCAATATTAACCAAACCTAAATCCGATTCAAAGTTCAATTAATCAAATAATCCTTTTGCAAATTGAGCTAATCCAAAAACAATAAGCAACCGTCGCTAAACTGTGACCACGACTAAGTAACAGAAAATAACAAAAGACCCAAACCAACCCGGTACCAAATCTGGTACATGCGCTACACACACATACGCACCCTAAATGGGCCGTGGTTACTGACCCGAAACAGTTAGACAACAAGCACCCCGTCATCAACCAAGTCCAACCCGACTCGACTCCACAACAATCATTAGTAACAACGCTAACGGTTTTACCACTTCTCAAAATCCCATCCCAATTCGAGACTCAACAATCAAGACTCTCACGGGTCATGAATCCTACCCGTAACAACTAATACTCTTAACCCCCATACCACACGATTCTGTTAACCAAAACGTTTTGCAAATTCATATTAATTCCATAAGCTTATGAACTCGTTTTTATCAAATTTGCCTCCACGAAAAACAACACAAATATATATGAATTAGTTTAAAACAGAAAATAAAAATAATAACGGGGCGTTTAAGGTTTACCGAGAGAAAAAGAGGAGAGAAATGAAGATGGTGGTGTCTTTCACGAGTACTACTCGTGACCAATCCAAGCTAGAGATTCTTGAAACTTGTTTAACATCAAAACCCTAAAATCCGAATCTTGTTTTCAAGATCTAGGGCGCGTTAAGGTGATTGAAGGTGCATGTGATATGAAACTAGAACCACAAGGGTTACATCTATCATTCTAGGTAGGTGGTGTTGTTTGTGGTGGTGGCCGGAAGTTGGCCGGAAAACGCGACGGCGTCGGAACCCTAATGGGTTGGCCTGAATATTAGAGAGAGAGAGAGAGAAAAGAGGGATATATTAGTGTGTGTGTTTTGTAGTGAGAGAAAGAAAGTGGGGAAATGGCAGAAGTGTGTGAGGTGTGGGGTATTTATATACCCAGGAGGGACTAGACATGTATCAAAGAAAGTGTAGCGGGCGGAAATGAAACTATGAGAGGGACCATTGGTGTAACTTTGCAAAACTTTTGATATATAACGTTCGGGACTCGTTTAGCCTAGTAAACGAATGATTCATGAAACGGGAGTTACGCCAAAGTTCTTAGAATATTATTTCCAATAAAAACGATATATAATTCGACTCGTAACTCAAATTAATTAAAACGTTCGCTCTAATCGACGTTTCTCCAATTACGACGTATCGAGGAATTTACGAGTTGTCACATATATATAGCTCCAAAACTATGCATCACTTGGGCGCAAACTTGAGCCCTAAGTATTCCCACTTTCCTAATCCAAAAACAAGTCCATCACCCAATCCAAACGCCCCAAGGAAGCCAGTCGTTGGGCCTTGGATCACACTCAAATGGATCAAATAAATCGGGTCAAGTAATATACAAACGGGTCATATATTAGTTTAAGTATAAACGTACATAACGTACTCTCGTGTTTAACATGTGTCCCCCCATAAGCTCACACACTCCTAGTCATTTCGAGTGTTTTTAACTCCCACAAACCAACAGCTCCCACTTGGGAGTTGGAGTGTCGAATGGCACATAAAACTAACGACGGAAATGCCTAGTAACGCTCTCACTCGCTTTTTAACTAAAACTGTCTGCGATATAGTTTCCTAAAATCTTCGATATGGTCATTAATGTCTTGCTTTTAATCATCCTTTGTTATAGATACCATTAAACCATGGATATGGATCCTATCTCATTCCATATAATTTAACTATTTAGAATCTCGTTATAGAATTTAATTAGATATACCAAATGTAATCAAGTATCATCTTGCATTACCCTTTGGGTTCGGCTGAACAATTATCTTATTAATTCTTGAGAGGGCCCATGGTATCTTTCTGCACATATCAAGTGGAGTAACAAATCCTTTATTGACTACAAGTGTTGTGGATGCCGCTTCACATCACTCCGAAATATGGCTTTTATAACTACCTTATTCTGATAGCGTTTTGCTTATACTTACAAAAAATGATATCTACACATAACAGAACTTGTTTGCATCTCAAGTCTAAGGATGACTTTAACAAACCATTTTCAATATTTTACTTATGACAAGGATCCAAAAGTAAATGTTTGAAAGTTGGGGTATCCAATATGCATCCCTTGGGAATACACATGACTTTGGCGGGAACAATCCACATTCTCGCTAGAATATAACCAACACTCACATTTTCCTTACATAACAATATTCCCATATTGTTAACCGACAATGGACATATTTTGAACAATAAAATAATTCAAGGATTAAACATGCAAATATAGGATAACAATTATTATATGAATGAATAACAAATACCAAGTATCTTTATTCATCATAAAGTAAAAATTGTCTTTCAATCCCAATTATCCAAATACTAAAACAGATATGCATGAGACTAATTTAGTAAGTTGAAGTCTATTGTTTCCAACATTCTCAACATTTATTTACTAGAAAAACTAAATAGTTATCTGAGTAAACTTTCCGAATACTTGTTTCAAATTTCACATATAGTGAGGGATTTGAAATATGAGATGAGTGTCTTATCTCATATGCTCATACTATTGCAAGAATCATAGTATGGAGATGTCGCACTACCTTGCATGAGGTATTAGAAGTAAACGACATACTGACAGTCATCTTTACAGTTTCTAAAAGTGTAAAGTATTCTCAGTCCTTAATGTGCAATGCAACAATGCTCTATGTTGAGCATAGCTAGTTAGCAAATTTATCATAAAAGATAAAATCCTACATCAACTAGTATAAATAATCCTCTAGCATCATTGTACTTATATAACACTATGCTTTATAATTCATAAACATCTGTATTATAAATAATCTAAACACTCTCAATTAGATATTGTTGTTGTCAGCTTATCTTGTACTTGTACAAAAGCAACAACTAGTCCCATACACAATATAATATATACATGATAAATCCTTAGTTAAAAACCTAAGGTTTCTATCCATGTGCTAAATTATTTCAAGTGAAATATACCATTTAAGACTTGCTTGAATGATATATTGCATTTGTGTTGGACTTAATTTTCCGCATTTGTTTATTCCAGATAAACATATATTTCAAGGTTGTTTGTTTTATTCTCTGAATTTCGAGTGAAGTTTCATTCCAAGCTTAAGGATCAATATCTAGCTTAAATGGAATGACATCCTCAACATCTAAATTTAAAGGAAAAACACATTGCTCCCACTCAATTTCAGATGTACTCAAGAGTTATCTTAATTCAATCAGTCTCATATTGTAATTAAATTCAAGATCTCAGCTCTTAGATGCATGATTCAATCCATAAACATGGACTGCTTAAATTTTGTATACTACATAGAGATTATATAGCTCCGACTCTGGTTCCTGCAGACTCAACTAGTTCACCTTCTTCAATCTCCATTGATCAAGATGCACCATCTAAGAAGTACAACTCAGACTACTCAAGAAGCCAATTCTTTAGTTATTCCTCAAGGCGTTGATAATGACTATCATAACATTGCAATTGCACTCATGAATAATAATCCACTATTTGGTATTCCTTTGTCAAATCTTCATGGATTATTGTTCCTCCCAATGTGCACTCTGTAAATCAATCACATGAACATTAAGGAAAATGACTACCTCATCCGCTTGAAGACATTATTGGTGAATCTTCCAGAGCAGTCTCTACACGCCTTCAACTACCCACTCAAGCCATGTTTTTGGTACTATGATGCTCTCATATTCTCAACTGAACCTAAAACATACAAAGAAGCATTGACTGAATCCTGCTAGATAAGCTATGCAAGAAAAGTTCAATGAACTTGAAATACTTGAAGTTTGGGAGCTCGTTCCTTGTCCAGATCATGCTATGATCATCATTGTAAAGTGGATACTTAATGTCAAACTTGATGAACTGGGAGGAGGGTTGAAAAACAAGGCAAAGTTGGTAGCTCATGGATTTTGTTAGGAAGAAGGCATCGATGTTGAGGAATCATTTGCTCCGGTTCATTCAGTGGATTGATGTACATCTGATTGTATGTTTGTTCACGTGTAGGGCATTTGACACAAAGTGATTAATTCAGAGTTAATCATTTATCACTTATTTGAAATTGAAGTTGTCTTTCACAAAGGCGTGCTCTTACTTTATCTTGAAGTCGAGTTTGGTTGGATGCATGAATTTCAATGACAACTTGCTCGTTCTTAGAATTTGAGATGAATACTTGGCTTATCTAGTTACCAGCAGTCGGGGTGGATGGCTGAAGACCTGGTTAACTATCACTTTAAGGAGTTGCATTGTTTTACTCTGTGTCATACGTAGATGTCGTTGTGGATAATCGCAAGAGGTGTTAATGTCTCATACTTTGGTTAAGTATTGAGTATTTAGAGATTTTCTTGGACCATAAATTCTCGACACCGTTCTTCCAACATTAGTGCAATATTAAGATACAAATGCGAGGAAATCTACTTCAGTTTCAAGTTTGGTATATCGGGTTTTCTTCATCAGTGGTCACTTCAAATTTTCTACATCTTGGTTGGTTAAGATAGTCCGAGAGAGTTTCTATAGCAGTTGATTCTCACAAGATACATTCGAGCTTATTGTGTTCTTCTCAAAAGATTTCAAGGATATGAGTGTATTATGTTTTGTTGATTCTAAGGTATCAAAACCAGCAATGGGGAAGGAGACATACATCTAAATGCACAACGAGTACACGTGATGAACTGAATACTTCTTCTATATTGAATTTATTCCGGGTAGACAAATGTCATAACCACAAAGAAACTCAGTGTTTAATTCGTGGCGTCTGGTGTTATTATTCCAACTATTTGGGGTAAGTGGTCTCTTGACACTTTTGGTATGTGTTAACTCAGCTTTCAGTGGGAAGAAATGTGAGAATAATATTCGGTGAGTGAGATGATATTGCTTATCGACATCTTCTATATGATTTATGATAAAGTGCTTCCGGTTAGTACTTATGTACACATTGTAATGATGATTCTGATGAGATCGCAACCATCAGGGGAAATATATGTGTACATTAGAGGCGCATAACATGGTCACATGATTGAGCTTAATCAGTTATTCCGGAGTTGACATCCAAAGATATGATCAGTGACTCAACATGTTACTTCATCGTGTTACTTGGATGTCATCGTCTATACTCTTGTTGGGCACATGTGTACATCATGGGCTGATTGGTTATATGTAAGATAATTGGAATGCATTTGGAGAAATGAAGATGTTGATATATTGTTCCCCTGAATAGACAACTACTCAAACTCGAAGAGTAATGTGTACATCAGGGACGCACAGCAAGTTCATGTGATCGGACTTAATCATTTATTCCGGGATTTGATAACCGCAGAGATGATCAATGTTTCAACTTGTTACTTCAGTGTTCTCGTGTTCTTCGAGGTGCTGAGCTTCATTCAATGAGATCGTTTTTCTTCAATTCTACTTCTCGGGGAAATGGTCTTTATTCTAAGATTGTCGGTTTGGGGGGAAGCTACCAAAGATTCACTTTTTGAAGGCTCATGTTCTGACGACTATTCTGGAGCCTCGAAAGCTTTGGTGGTGAAAGTTTAAGAGATGATGACTTCTATCTTCTACAACGTATTGAACGATATCCTTATCTTGGTACTCGTATCATCATCTTCTTAAACTATATCATCATTCTTTGTATATATTTTTCAAAAACCAAAATACAAAATATATAAAACCAGCAAAAGAAAATAAAAATTATAAAACCAACAAAAATCCATAAAAATCAGAAAATTTGAAAAAGACCAAAAATATTGTTTTTCTCATGACATGTCTTCTGTTATCGATAACATCTACGGTCTTAGAAATGTCATTCAATAATGGCACGGGACTTTATATGAAGTTCGAGCATGAGGTGTAAATATTTTTTCCAAAACATGTCTCAAACTATGGCTTGCAGTTATTTCAGATTGTGACCCGCGCTTAAACATGGTTTGCTATTATTTCAGATACGCAACCCGTTCTTCAAAAAGGTAAAGTGCTACGCTTAAACGATGTTCATAAATTTCGTGCACTTATCCAAAAACAATTTGAGGAAAGCATGTCGACAAAAAGACTGTTGTCCTACACAAATGTTTTTCTTTCTCAAAATTCTCCAGAAAAATATTTGTTTGTCAAAATGGTGGAAAATGAGTTGCTTGAAAATCAATCAGACTGAGAGTTTTCATAAATTTGCAAACTCAATCAATGACTTCAGCATTTTTAAAACTTTTCATAAAATGAGTCATTGATTGAGGGGTAGAATGTTTTCAAATTTATATCATCTAACGGGCTTACTTAATCAATCCTATATACTTAACAGAAAAAGATATTTGCCTACGTTAAAGGACTAGGAGCCTAGGATATGATCGTTAGGATTAGATGATTAGAGTTTGATGAACACATTTTCCTCATGCCTTTATATGATCTGATTGATATGTTGAATTGAATTTTATTAGTCTATTGTTGTTTGGGTGTTGTCGACCACAATATATCTGTATGTATGTCCACAAACGTATGCAGATAACATGGTATATAAGAATGTTCCTGCTCCGGATCTCACAAAAGTGAATGATTAGATGCCGAATGGAAAGGGAAACTATATCTTGGGTCGACAAAAGAAGAAACGGGACTTAATCAGATCTCTTTGCATGATATACACAACTTCAGAGGTCTCACTGCATCAGCAGATGGTTTTCTTCCAGCCTTATAGCAACAACTGAAGCAACTTCCACACCACCTAACCTATCTTTGTGTAGGACAAGTAGTGGGTGATACCATTTTTGAATTTTCTCAAAATGAAAAAATATTGTTTGAAAATAAATCGGACTCAAAGTTTTGAAAATCAACCGGACATTATTTTGTCAAATCTTAAGTGATTTCAAATTAAATATTTTCAAACGATATTTCATCAAATGAGTCCGTTTGTACAAAATAAGTGGTGATCTAAAGATTTAATGTTATGTCAAGGTATGATTTTTTCGTTAAACTCAAAGATCTTTCAAATGAAAATTTTTCTTTTACTTAAAGATCTCTCAAAACTATCATACATGACACTAACAATCTTTAATGTCTAAAATTGGTCCTTATCAGTTAATTTTAAAATTAAATCAAGCCACGTCTTTCCCCAAAATTTTCTAAATGATTTAAATCAATTGGGATCACAAATCTCAAAAGGTTTGAAATTTTTGATCGGGGGAGAGATCGCGATTTAAATCTCAAATCTGTTTAAAGGGTGATTGTTTAAAGATTCAAACAAGCACTCCTTCCTCCATGTGCTAAACGATTTCAAATACTCAATACACATGTTGAGGGGAAGCTTTTACAAAGACTTAAATAAGAACTTCTTCCTCCATGTGCTAAATGATTTCATAAGCCAACGCACATGTTGAGGAGGAGCATTTATGAAAAGATCAAAAACAATTGAGGTACAAAATGCTTTGATTTTATATCACAAGTACCTTGATTGATTTTCAAATGATTTTTCATTTGGTTTCGAGGCGGAAAGAACTGTACCAAAAGATCGACCATTTTACTTTATGCATTGGAGTTACAAAGATGGCAAGGTTAGGTATTAGTTCCCACGATCCCGCCAGAACCAGACGGATCTACCCAGGGAAAATCCACTAGTTAGTGTAGAAGTCCTTAGGTATGATGAAAAAAGGAGAAAAAGTGAGAATAAGGGAAGAGTGCCAACTGAGATAGAGCTACAACTGGAATAAACCCAACAAGGTTCTAGTAATGAAGTCTCGGTAAGCATTGAAGGGGTTGAAGAATGAAAAAGAAATGAAAGTGAAAAGGGTGAAAAGAAATATCCCTCCAATAATTCAACCTTAGGGCAGAAACCGGGTTCAATACATATGCTACTGGTGGTTACTAAGGTAATGCCGGTATTGAAGACAAGACGTCATAGACCCAGTGACGCATTGCACCAAACTTCCCAAGCTACTCAAGCTCTCTTAAAAGGACTTGTTTCATTCTCACGGGGAACCTACATTATCTATCGACTTTCTCTTAGAGATGGTTGATATTGAAGAATGAGACCCTCTCCCTAGTCTCCGAATAGGAAACCAAAATGCACTATTGAGTCTAGAGCCAAGAGATCATTCACACAAAATCTCAGTAGGACACACAATTAATGAAGACTTACTGTTTCACACAATGTGGAAAGTAAGAAAATATATATTGAGAGTCCTACGCATTATCCTTGTGGTAATTGCCAAAACATCCGAGTGATATGTTAAGTATTCACAATGAAGATGGAAATCCTTCTAGAGCCAACATCAAACAAGCTCTTGGTGGGTGACATGTGAGATTCTTCAAGAATCAAGCTTGTGACAACTGGATAGAAACAATGGGGCGATTCACTCTTGAATCAACCTTGGTCCAAGAAATGAATTGACGAATACTTTTGAAAAACCATTCGATGTGCAAATCTATTCTTTTCTCTAGCACATCGAATGTGTATTCATGTTTCAAACATAAAAAGTATTTCTGATTAAAAATTGATCTTTCTCATAAAACCTTCATCGTATTGCAAAACTCTTTCTCTTAAGCAATACGTGATTGTTTACAAATCAATTTTTCACCAATCAGTGAATCTGAATTCGCTGGTTCACTCACTCCATGTTGTCTACTTTGGGACACTCCGGTTTGAGAACGGCTAGATCAAGCTGCGAAACCCTGTCAAGGAGATTCTTAGGAATTCTACCTTATCACAGGCAGTATTTATACTGATCAACGGGAAACCGGGGTTCTTGCAAATGTATTCAACGAAAGTGAATAAAGACACTTTCATGTGTTTTATTGCTAACTGTTGTTTACAGGAACATTTGGTGGTTGCAGCTGATCGATATTGAGAAGCCAATTCATAACCGCATGCTCACAGCACACACGTTTAATTGAAGAAAATCATGACTATCAAAGACATACAACAATGCTTCCGCTACTCTGATGAAAAGATGTCATGACCCAGAAAGTGTGAGCATGTCGGTCCAAAAGTCACAACATCACATGAAGGCAACACAACAAAGGGTGATCCATAGATTTACTGTGGCTGATGATCTCAAAGAAAGCTTAAAGATCATCAAGACGTGGATTAGTTCAAAGACCTCCACTGAAAGTACAAAGTGATCGGACTTTGAAGAATCACTACTAAAGCACAAAGATTGCGGAACTTGATGAATTGAAGTCTACGAGCTCAAGCATGAAGTTTAAGATAGAATGCTAGGACGCAAAATGTATTTCATGAGGTGACCTCCCTTAGGGGGAGATTGTTGGGATTTGGAAAATCCATGTTGAAGAAACGGTCACCCCAATTATTGTTTACCATATCTTAGCTCGTGGAAATTACGTTATTTACTAGTCATTTAGTTAGTTAGTTAGTTTAGAGAAACACCGTGGAGGACGGACGGGTCTTTACCCACTGTATGCCTGATCCACAGCCCGACAGGAGGGCGTGTAGTTTGTAGTATAAATACCTCTTCCCACTTGGGAAGAGGTGGTGATTTTCTTAATCTAACCTTTTCTTTTTTGTTTTAATTTCTCTCTTTAGAAAGCATCCCACTTCTACTTTCTCTCTCTAAAATTCTTGCAATATTCGAACCATATAATTGTGTGTTTGTGTGTTACCATAACCAATATCTTACACATACTTATGTAGATAAGGGACTAGCCATTCTTACTTTCAATTAAATTGAATCTTTAGCATGCAATTCCTCCTTTATCATCTACATAGCCCCACGGGTATTTAGCACTTTAGGAATAATAAGAGACCAAGAAAATTACCTAGCGAATATTCTAGTAATTTCTTTACTCTTTGCGGTTTAAACTCATACATCATGACAAGTGCAGGATGTCATTTATTTTGGTAGCTATAAACAAAAATTTTTCTAGTTACACAAAATATTTTATCTTTCAATTATTTCAAGACGTTAAAAGGGAAATGAAAGAGCATCAGTGAGTTTAACAATATTGTAATCCTATCTTAGTTTGTCAACTAAGGAGAAAAAATAAGAATAAGTCTCACTCTTATTACCAGGAAAAGAGACTAAGTTTGTCTTTTTAAGAAAAAATAACTTTGTTTACGAATTATGTTGCAACAACACATTAATCAGAACATAGAAAGTTCAATTATAGTATTTTCGATAATTACATTCTTAAAAGAATTAACTACCCAATTAATTACTAATTAAGACTAAGATCCATCTTGCACTCCCACTTATTTACCAGAGGTCTGACCAGTGAGTAACTAAGTAGGACAAGAGGTAAGCGACGAGCGTTCATTGCATAATGCAACTCTTAGATTTATGAGACTGATCAAGACATTAGTAGACAAGTAATAATGTCATGAGCATGTTTAGTTCTCATCTTATGCCTCGGGTTCAAGGTCTGACCACGCCAACTCGAAATAAGTCGACCAAGTATGAACTTGCAAAAATAACCAAAGGTTTGACCTAAGAGAAATAATCACCATGGGTTGGAAAAGCCCTGAGGTCTGACTAGAATAGTCAATCCAAATGCACGTGTTCATTGTTGGATGGCATAGACTTAAAATTAACAAATAGGTATGCACATAACTGTGGTAAAAGTCATGTACAAAGAAGCATACAAAACAACTTTGTAACAATTATTTTAAAAACTTTTGGTAATGACACTGTAGTGATCATCATGGTTCACGGTAGCTCCAATCGAACTCGCAGGGAGGCGGAGGACCAGGTCAGCGCGAGGCAATAACCGGAAATCCTTTAGGTATGACTGCGTGCACCTCCTTAAACCCCCTTTATAGTTTGTTCTAGTGGGTGAGCCGTACACCCCAAGTGTCCATAGAGTCTAGTTTTTAAATTCATGGAAAACGTTTTTCAATAGTTTAGGTCACTTTATTTAACAAAAACAATTTTCCACGAAACAAATAGCAGCTCACAATGAGCATGATATTTAGGCGTGTAAATAAAGACGAATATTAGTTCTATGGTTACGATATGTATTATTCCATATTGCATTCAATTAGGTGTCAAAAACAAGTAACAATAATGCACATAAGGAATCACAAACATATAAACACATATTGTTCCGAGTTCTCTCGCGAGTCTTCCCCGAAAGGAGAACCATAAGACCGTCACTAGGTGCAATACCTAGATCACCCCATACATCACAAAAAGCAATTGAGTGGGTTTTGTGGCTGGAAAAACACATAAAAAGCATGGCAAACTTAATTAACAATTAATTGCGCTATTTTATGTATTTAATAAATGTAATTCAAATTATCAATATAATTCTAATTAACAATTAATTCTAATTAACCTTTAATTCTAATTAACCAATTAATTCTAATTAACAAATTAATTCTAATTAACAATTTAATTTAATTTGTGTGTGTCTTGTTATTTTTTATTAATAATTGACAAGTATTACATATAGTTGTCAAAACAAAAATAAAATGAATAACTAATTAGATTTCATGCAGCCTTTTAAACATGTTTATTAAAGCCTGTAACCCATAATCGCAAAAACGAGATGGCTCGTAATGCCACTATTGGGATTTTATAATCTAGTTAGCCAAGTAACGCAAACGAATACGCAGCGGAATTCGGATCTAGTTTATGCAATTAGGTTAACACGTAAATAATAAACAGTAATAATAAAAGGTAAATAGAAAACTAACCTTTGGCGTCAACTGCACGCTATCAAGCGAACAAGAGAACCAAAGAAGCCAAGTATCTAAAATAGATACCTCTACGAGTAACACACACAAACACTTAACCACGAATACGCCCGATAAAGCTAGTCGTGAACGTTTACCCAAACAACCTTTGTAAACTTGAATAACTCGTACCAAAGTAACCCTAGAACACCTTCTATACTTCTGGCCGAGAACTGTAGTACCCCGAGAACCAAACTAGGTTCTATCTGATATCGGACAAGGCTTGTCCGATAAGTTTCTGTCACCATTCTGCCCGAGAAAAACAGCAAACTAAAACCCCATTTGACAGCTTCGAATCACCAGGAAACATGCTGAAAATCCAAACACTAAAAACCCAATAAACACCTTGGATTTTAACAAAGCAAGTTAGGGTTTAGTTGGAGTTGTGATCGACTGATCGACAGTTGGGGTCGTTATCGACACTTGGGGTATTAGGGATAGGAAACATAGTCTAGTTTTAGGGATATATATCAAGTATATATAACTCAAGAACTATGCATCACTTAGACTCACACACTCCTAGTCGTTTCTTGCATGTCATTATGTGGCATTATTAGAGGTTGTAAATGTTCCTAAGAAAGATTTGAGACAAGGGAATTTGAGTGTGCTTTGAAGTAGTTTGATACATAACTACACTAGTATTTCATTATGTACTTTAATAATATAATTAAGGGGGAATTGCATATATATATACTTTCTAAGGTGAATAATTGCATATATATTTTTAGTACAAGTTTTTGATACACATGATATAATGGTTTTTATGCATGTAAAGGATATAAATAAATATATATATATATATATATATATATATATATATATATATATATATATATATATATATATATATATATATATCCTTTACATGCATAAAAACCATTATATCATGTGTATCAAAAACTTGTACTAAAAATATATATATATATATATACTAGTTTTCGAAGCCCGCCCAATGGGCGGGCATGACTTATAATTTTGTGTTTGTTGTTTTTTGTTAACTTAAATGCATTTTTTTAAATTGTCAAATAATATTATAAGACAATTGTTTTTTTGGTTTTTAGTTTTTGTTTTTCTTTTGTTTTTTTTAAAGAATTATAAATAATTGTATGGTTTGCGTGGATGGTTAATAACACAACATATATAATTTTTACAACATTATGAATTTTTTGTATGTTTGTAAAGTTGTAGATAATGAAAATGTTTTAAAGTGATATAACCGTTAACTTAAATTTTAAACAAAGCTTCTTTGTAGACAACATTTGTTGTTGATTTTGCGTATTTCTCGTCTTCATCACAACATAAAATATTTAATCCTTTTTGTTTTTCACCCTTGATACGGCATTATACTTGCCCGTGAGAAAAACCGATTTTAGAAACAATCTTACTTGTGTTAATGTTTGTCCTTGACTTTTGTTAATAGTCATTGCAAAACACAATGCAACTGGGAATTGTCTACGATTAAATCTAAACGGCATCTTATTATCAGAAGGGTTTAAGACCATCCTTGGTATTGCACAAATTGTACCTACACTCCCGCCTGATATAATCTTGGCTTCTATTATTTAAGCCCGCCCTCGCACGACTTTTGATTTCTTGCTTGTTTAATTCATATTAGCAGGAATATGAATTGTGGATACATACATTTGATAATCCACCTGAAAATAATGCAAAAGAATAATAAGCTCGTTGATTGATTTTCTTGAAAACTTCCTGTTAAACACTATTATATAAGTGCATGGACGATCTGCGTAAATAACCCAGGAATTGAGATCTGAATATGTTATTTAGTGACGAGATCCTATGGAAGACGTTAGAGTTAAAGGTAAAGAGAAACTATTGCAAAATTTTTTAAATATATACAAAGAATACTATGTGTGTAATCGATCAAATCAAAATTTTATATGCAGTAAGTATAATAGCAGATTAAAATTCCATACGCAATACGGTAAACTTTTCATGTATTCACAGGCAATGAGAACAATGAACAAACAAACCGAGTTCTAGCCTGTCAAAAAAGACTTCACTTTACATAAGTTTTGCAGACATTATTTACCATAATTTGAAGTTACATTAAATGATATAAGACAGTAAGTACCTTTTTCCTACATATTTCCCTTTATTTTATTTTGGCCTTCCTCCTCATAATGGCCATCGTCATAAACGCAAAAATGAGTGTCACGAGGACATTGCACACTTGCCATCTGAAACAAAGCAATCAAACAAATTTCACGATTACAGAAAAAGGAGACACCTAAAGGTTACAATTTTAGCCCACTTTCTTATGAATGGATAAACTCGCGTTATGCTTTATGTAAGACTTTACATGCATACTTGAGGAGTGAAAGTTCAACGTCCCCCGTTGGATCTAAATTAGACAATATGTCAGCCACGGCACGAAGTAGAGGCCCAAGAAAATCAGCCCGGCCCGCTGCTGCAAATGAATGAGGAAATACTTTTGGGTAACCGCAAAAAATAAGTTTTTGAGCATTTAAATATAGAAAATTACATCTCCTTGTATATATAATTTAAAAAATTTCATCATATCTAGATATGAATCAAAATTTGTTGAGTTCCTGTCATGAAACAAAAGTGTTAAGAACAATACATTCACAAATAAAGAGTATCAATCTGCTCAAGATTTATCTAACATAATGAGTTTTCTAGATCACCAACCATCTAGTCAATCCACGGTCGCTGACAGCCACGTTTAGGGAGACATGGGTCTGTTTCAAAACTGTCTTCTAAAGATTGGTTCGGTGTTTTATTCTAATTTTTCATTCATCCATAATTGTTTTACCATTTTCATCCTCAACATCAGCAAGAAGCTTCATAACAGCGATTTTTTTCCTCCATTCCGTCTTGGGGAAAGTAGAGTGGAAGCAATCTACATTTGTAAAGGACATACAACAGAAGTGTCAAGTCAGATAGAAAGTTCACTTTTACCAATACCGAGAGCAAGCAAATCAGAAGTCACATGATTAAGTAGGGAAACATGCCTTGCTTAACTGGCATTACAGATTAACAGACACAATCACCAGATTACCTCTTATATATTTCAGTATCATTTGTTGTAATTGTGCACAAGACCATATCTGCAATTTCTATCTTTCTGTTTCTCAAGAAAACGGCGGATGGTTCCTGTCAGAAATAGCAATAGAATATATGAGTTACGGAGTTAAATACCATCATATACATGAAAAAAGAGAATTAAGGAAATAGAAGATACTTCATCTCTACTATATTCGTAACATGACCACCATGAAAGAATATAATCATTCTAACTTAATTTGCTTCCTTCATCCTCGTTTCCTAATAACCTTATAACAAAAAGTGACATTGTAACGGTTAGTGTACATATTAGAACAAATGTGTGAACATGCGTTCTTTGTGTTCCCGACGAACCTATATCTACAATTTTGTAAATGGATTAGCATGTGGTCTCGACTGCTGGGTGTTAACAATGGGTCAGTCAACAGGGACACTAACGAATGGTAACATACACGGCGATTGTCGATCGTCCCTGGCAAGATAGGTGTTTCCCACGAGTGACTATGGAGTCTACATCAGTTGGTCTTGAGCTTTCGGAATGAGACTCAGACATGCCTATGCCAATAGTAAGCCAACATATTTAATAAGTATTCATTTCACATGGGCCATACATTTTTGAAGGTAAGTCACATTGACAATGACAGACAATTGGTTTTTAAAGTTGCGCCTTAAAAATTGGAGATGAACATTATATTAAAAAGAAACTCATAAAGTGGCTGTGATAACTTGTTTGATTAACACGTATACTGGATTCATAAAAGCGGATAGGGAAGTTACGTACATTGTCGTGCGAGTGGCGGACCACTTGATGTCCCCACATCTGGTTTTGCATCCCAAGACTGTGAACAGTATGAGCCTGTAATGATAAACAAATAAGATGTTCAAGAAACTGGTAACCTAATTTGTGGACAAATCATAAATGTACAGTCTGTTAATATGTAAACCGCCATGCACGCATCTGGTCGAATCTCTTTTTCGAGTAGCATACGCATTTGTATGAGTGGTTGTAGTTTGAAAGTCACATTCATCACTCACACATAGCAATGTATTGACATAAAATGAGTGCCAACATATCGTTCGACCTGAATCTGTTGCATACATGAAGTATTACTAACCCCTTCGTCGACATTTGCAAATGATTACATACTAAAATGAGAGAAAAGGCCAACCTTCTAATAACGTGGATTTTGTGCGACCCTCTTGAACAATGTTGTCATTGACCGGAGTAGCGGCTACAGCAACAACTGCTGCATCTTCAATGGAACTCATGAAACCCATAAATGGAGCCAACATTCTAGAACATCATACATGCTCGGCCTAAATCAGGTGTTATGACTTATCCACCAGCACCAGCGCCATCTGCCGAAGAAATCTGTTTATACGAAGAATATAAACTAAATCATGTTACTTAATTGTGGTAAGGAAGGCTGGTAAGTAATCTAAAAAAATAAGAATAGGAAAAGTATATACAACATGAAGCATAAGCAATACCTTTGAAACGTTTGCTTCACTGGACTCGGATTCAGGTTTATAAGTTCTTTTTTTTTTCCTTTTTTTTGTGCAGTCCTCTGCAAGATGTTGCTAGAGCATGCCTGAGATGGATAGCATGAGCCACAGAATCTGTAAGAGACCCAATGCTCGTGATGCAGCTGTTGAATAAATCAGCCCACCTATGATGATTGAATTCATCAATGTTCAGTGGACTAAGAGTATTAGATCCGTTATCATGCCATAATTGTGCCTTTTCAATCACAATCGTCTCTACCGCGTAGGTATCTATGTTGATGTAAAACTCGGTAACTTAACTAATTCCAAATACAAAAAAGCATAAATTGTCCGCAAATTTAACATTAAATGCAAACTATTTTCTGAACATCATACAAAAAAGCTGAACTTCATTCTAGAAAAAACATTATTATCTAACGGCTTTTTCGCATGGTTCATAGCCGGATCCAAAGTTGTTTCTTATAAAAAAGGCGTAGTCTCTAGAATCCAACAGACTCTTCACCACCTCTCTGTCATTCAAATCAAAAGGTAGAAATAATGTATTTTACAAAAAGAGACAAATGAGTGAATGTTATATTTTTGACATATATATAACTAAGAATGATTGATTTCGCTACAGAGTGACATTGGTCCATTCACGACCAGTTACTGTCATTGATTGAAGCTCTTTGACAGGAATGTCACCATAGTTGGCAGCACTTAGGATCATGTTCTGCCATTGATTGAAGCTCTTTGACAAAGAAAACTGTTGTGTGTCATGCAAAAGAAGCTTCGCTATTTGCTTATTCAAAATCAAAATCAACAGTTTCTAACCATGACGCTCCATGAGAAATATCTTAATATCGTGTTTTGGGTTACAAAAAGGTGGAAAGCGTGTTGTACCTGCATCCCATATGCGAGAGACCAATGCAACAGGAAACCAACAAAATGGAGCTCAAGATGATGGGTTGGCTAATCAGAATATTTCAGTTCACCCATCACTATTAGCGCCACCGTCTTCACCCGCATCTTTTACCAACTATGCACTTCAATCTATGGCCCAATCACTCTGTTTTCTATCAGCAAACTCACCTGGAGGTCCGTCTAACACAATGTTTGCCACTCGGCCATGCGCCTGTTAATACAATTCTGGGCGCTTCTCCTACGAGGATTAGTGTAAACCAACTCTTCGGAGAATAGATCTTGTATTAAGTGAAATCTTCGATTGCTAGCTGCTAAGAAAACCAACACCGTTAGTCTCACCGCAGAACGGGGTTCCGCGGTCAACCTCCGGCGTGAGAGTAAGTGATAGTTTTTAGAGAGATGAAGTGAATTCTAGAGAGAGAGTGTGTATATGTTACCGTTTGAGTAGAGGTGAGACTCCTATTTATATGGTTGACCTTTCGTCGCGTGTTCTCAAGGTCACGGGTCTTGAGAGCGACAGTTTGTGACGTAAGTCATTTGCAGAGCTTGTCCGCTTGTTGTGATGGTGATGTTTTTGGGCGGAGTTGTCCCGCTTCCTTTGGGGACTGCAGGTTGCAGTACATCCGACCTAGGGAAGATTCCTTTCCCTTTACGTGGGGCGCGGTTGTGTCCTTGCTCGGACGCGTCTACTGTCCGCGGAATGGCTTAGTGGCCATTGCCGGGGTATGTATTTGGTCCGCGACCGAACTATGTGGATGCCGGGAGTATTACATACTCGTTCTAAGTCCGCGTTTGACCCGTATTGGTGCCAGGGGGTCATACGTGATCAAGTCCCCCCAGTCTAGTTGTGCTTGTTAGTCTTATTGCAAGCACTGCTAGACTAAGTTATCTCGTGTAACCGCGGTTGGGTGTATCGTAGGAGACCTAACCACTGCTGACTGTGTTTTCCACACGTGGCAAGGGTGTGCGTTACAGCTGTCCCTTGGGATTCGCTAACCGCCCTCAGCCGCGTATTTTCTGACTGATGGGACGTTTCGGCTGCTTCCATCTCGTTCGTTGATCTGGACCGATCTGGGCCGTTAGTTACGGGCCGGTGACGTGGCGTGTTGTTGGCCGTTCGATTGACCCGTCAGTTTTACTTTTGGGAGAGTAATACCTCTCTTTTTTACTTTATTGGTTACTGTTGCCATTTCCTCTTCGCAAGTGAAAAAGAAAAACGCTCTCCAAGCTTTGTGTGCTCCTTCCTACTTTATCAGGTTAGGTTTTTCCTCCTTCCTTGTAGTTCAATGGCTAAGAAACTCCTAAGTGACTTTACCTGTAAGTTGTCCCAGAAAGATTTGAGTGATTTTTTTTCTAGATATCATATCCCTTCTACTATTCACCCTCTTCTTCCTGGTCCTAACGATACCATAAAGGATGCTCCAGAGGGTAAGATAGGAGTGTACACTAGGTTCTTTGAACTTTGCAATTTTAGGATACCCCTTTCCGCGTTCCTGTGTAGGGTTTTGGAATATTTTCAAATTCATCTGTCGCAGTTATCTGTACTAGCTGCCGCTAGGATTAGTCACTTTGAGATCCTTTGCCGTGCTCATGGTGGAACACCCACCGTGCCTTTATTTAGGAAATTTTATTATTCGGGGATGAAAGATGGTTGGATGACCCTAGAGAAGCGTAAGGGTCCCAAGTCCTTGATTGTTCCGGTGTGTTACACCGCTCATTTGGATTATGTTAAGAATTGGAAGGAGTTTTTCTTTTGGGTTGACGCGACCGTTTTCCCAATAGCAATCTCGTGGAATGAGAAAGTTTCCGTTGACCGTGATCCACCTCCGACTGACGATGATATTGACCTTGAGTTATTGCGTCGTCTTGACACGATGCGCGCTCCTTTTAAGAAGTTGCCGGAGCCCTTTCTTTGCGTGGTTGGCCTTATTCGTGCCTGGGATGATACTACGGCGTGGCCTACCTTTATGGCTTCAGATACCGAGGGTGGGTTTTTCTTTTTATGGTTTGCCGCGCCTTTTTGCCTTTTTCCTGTCCCCGTTTCTTTTACTAACGCCTGTGTTTTTATTTGTTGTCTTGCAGAGATGTCTTTGTTTGCCTTTATCAATCAGCCGGATCCATTCGAGGTGACATCCGGTGAGAGGACTCTTCAGGAAGGTGAGCGGACATTACAGGATGAGACTGCTAGTCGCGTTATCGAGCCTTCCGAGAATGTCATCACCTTAGTCCAAGAGACTATCGTGGATAATGTTGAAGCGGCTAAGGCTAGTAAGGCAGCTGGGAAGAAAAGGGTTAGAGTTGCTGTTCCTTCCAAGCAACCGGAGAAGAAGAGGCTTACTTC
This sequence comes from Chrysanthemum makinoi, assembly GCA_910596185.1. Taxonomy (NCBI): domain Eukaryota; kingdom Viridiplantae; phylum Streptophyta; class Magnoliopsida; order Asterales; family Asteraceae; genus Chrysanthemum; species Chrysanthemum makinoi. The sequence goes on along the minus strand of OU343217.1, from coordinate 166,510,146 downwards.
TGTGCCGGCAAAAGATGCCGGGTCCACTGCTGGTATGACGTCTTCATTATATTGCTGATTTTTTTTTTAAAATGTGTGATGGAGCTTAAGTGTTATTATGTTATTATGCAGGGGATGCGACCGCGGGGTCTGCTCTTGAGCTTCGTGACGAGTCCGACTCCGGTCCCCATCCGCAGGAGGTAACCCATCTGTCCTCCGATGCTACTCCGGATCTTCGGGTCAATCCTGATTCCGCTTCAAAAGCATCCACCACAGCTCATCAGGAGAACTTGGAGGTGGACATGTCCGGCCCGTCTGAACCGCCCTTTGTGCAATAGGAGAGCTCGTTTAGTGAGTCTCCCCCTGCAAGATCCTTCGGTCACCGGCCCGCGGCCTCCGATGATGACTTCTACGAGTCTTTGTCCGTGGACACGGCGGAGGCAAAGAATATTTATGTCCCGAAGTGGTTGCCTACCAATGAGTTTCGAATGGATGACCCTTGGGTTTGTCAGAGCATGCTAGACAATCTTGCCACTCCCGGATATCTATCTACCTTGCGCAACATGCCTCACGCGGACTTGCTCGAGCAGTATAACATGATGACTGTTCGGCAAGCATGTATGTCCTCCGAGGTGCGTCTGCGGCTGCAGTTTGAGCTCAATCAAACTAACAGGTTGAACAGGATACTTGAAAGAAAGGAGAAAAAGATAGAGGCTCTTAAGGGAAAGGTTCAAGCGTTGGAATCGGATGCTGCGGAAGCTAGGACTCTCCGTGAGCGTGTGGGCCTACTAGAGTCTGAGTCGGAGGAGGTGAGGAAGTTGCGAGAGCGTGTGACGCAGTTGGAAGGTATGATTGCGCCCAAGGATGAATGTACGCTAGTTTGACTGTGGAAAATGCCGAGTTAAAGGGAAGGTTACCGATCTTACTGCGTGACGAGCTGAAAGGACAGGTTATGGCCACTGGGTTACTAGAGGAAAAATTGAAGGAGTGCGAGGAGAGGGTCTGCGGCGAGTATGATGGTCAACTTCTTGCAGCTGGATCGAGAGGTTGGCGGGGCTCAACCAAGACTTTGATGAGGAACTTTTTTCGAGTACTTTGATGGCTATTGAGGGTAAGAGGTGGGTGATCGGGCATGGTTTTCGCCGGGCTTGGATGGCATTCAAACAATCGGATGAGCTTCAGCCGGTTGGGGATTGTATTAGCAAAGCCATCGAGGGCTAAGCGCGGGTTTGGAAGCTGGGATTGTCCACGGTTCTAAGGGGCGAAAGCTGGAGCAGATCAAAGCATACAATCCGCGGGCTAAGGAAGTTTATCGCGAGGTCGTCATTCGCCTTAGCGATGTTCCCTTCCCCCTTCTTGATTCCTTAGAGGCTTGCAAGGATTCGTCCCTAGAGTTCCTTATGTCGCAGCTTGTGCTACAAGAGGAACGACCAAGCGGATCGGGGGAGTTTGTCTTTAATGCCCCAGTGGCGGAAGAGGTTTTCCTTCCCATTCTCGCTCCAAACGATTACTAGGCCGTAGCGCTATTGCCGCGTACAAGGAGAAAAAAACATCGGGCATATGGTAAGAAATTCGATGTGTGGAACCCTCGAGTGATCGTTTCGAGGTTGAACACCAAATCACTTCTACCGGGAACCTTCTATGGTGATTGCCCCATTTGGCCCGACCCTTCTGGCGCCATCGTGGTCCCGGACCGGGAAGATGAGAAGGAGGAAGAAGAACATACTCATGATGACATGTTTGATACGAGTGTGCTTGATGGTTCCAAGAATGCTTGAGGTAGTCTTTTGTGGGCGGCATTTAGACTATGCCGCTCTTGCCATCTATTGTGAAGCTTTAACTATTTTCGTTAGGGTCGTGATTGCTGCGACGCCATTTTTGTAATCCGGGGGTATGCCCCTGTGTACTTGTAAAAAGTTGTGGACTTAATGAAATGTGTTGGTTGATATGTGCACTTGTTTCTTCTTTTTTTTAGTTGCCGGACTTAGTTATTCCGGGCTTTGGGTTTTTACCCTTGGCCGTACCTTTGGGGTCCGGGGGTATCAAACAATGGACAATGGGTTTGCAATACCACTTACATGCCTGAGTCAATTTTGAGGTTGCTCGTCCTTTATGTGCGACACTGTCTGTCGCGGTTGTGAGAATCATGCATATGTATTTTGGAACTTAAAAAATATGATTGCATATGTATTTTGGAAAATTTGTAGAGCGGGCCAGGCATCTACGTTTCATTACTTAGAAAACGTTACAAATAGAAATAAGAAACATGAAAACTTAAAGTCCCCCTGTTGTCCGGACCTGATCCGTGATCAACTTACAAAAGATGGGGAAAACCTACTTACACTTAGACGTAACATTTCTTCAAGTTGCGGATGTTCCATGTCCTCGGGAGTATCTCCCCATCCGTGGCTCTGAGCTTGTATGTTCCATTCCCTATTGCCTCCATTACTTCATATGGCCCTTCCCATTTGGGCCCAAGTTTTCCGGTATCCTCTGCTCTACTAGCTTCGCTTGCGGTAGACAAATTCTCCGGTCGAAGGCCGAGCTTCGTACTTTGGCGTTGTAGTACCCTTCCATCCTTGCTTTGCTGCGCGCCTCTTCAATGGCCGCGGCTTCTCGTTTTTCTTCCAGGATGTCCAGACTTAGACGAAGCTCTTGGTCACTGGAGATTTGGTTTATGGCCGCACATCGGAGACTTGGCATTCCAATCTCTACCGGGATAACCGCCCGTGCCATATGTGAGGGAAAATGGGGTTTCGCCGTTGCTTGTTTTGATCATGGTTCGTGTGCCCGAGCACATGCGCACTTCTTCCACCCGTCTTTACTTCCTTCTCCAATCTCGCTTTGATGCCTTCTCCCGGACTTTTGTTCGCGCTCTTGACCGGCCCGTTTGCTGCGGATGTTTCACCGATGCAAACCGTTGTTTGATGTTGAGCTTCTGGCACCAGTCCTTGAATGGGTTGTCGCGGAATTGCTTTCCATTGTCCGACACTATTTCTCCCGGCAAGCGGCACTATATTTTCCCAAACAAATTTCTTCACTTGCCTTCCTGTGATGGAGGCTAAGGGCTTGGCTTCAATCCATTTAGTGAAGTAGTCTATTGCTACAATCATAAACTTTACCTTGCCGGGGCCTTCTGGGAAAGGTCCGCAGATGTCTATACCCCACTTGTAAAAAGGCCAAGGAGAGGTGATTGGAGTCGATTTTTCTGCGGATGTTTTGGTACCGGACGGTGGACTTGGCAATCTTCGCACCTCTGTATTAGCTCACGTGCATCCACGTGCATCGTTGGCCAATAATACCGGATCGATTGCCTTGGCTACCACTGCCCTTGGACCGGAGTGCATGCTACACGACCCTTCGTGGATTTCTCGCAGCACGTAGTTGGCTTGAGTGGGGCCTACGCATCGGAGCCAAGGTTCTAGGAAGGATTTCCGGAACAGGATTCCGTCTCTCAATGCGTCTTGCCTTGCCTTAATCCGTAGTTTCCTTGCCTTGTTGTCATCCGCTAGTAGCACTTCATCCCTTAGATATTCAACTAGGGGTGTCATCCATGTATCTCCGTCTTCTTCCACGATAGCCAGTACTTCCTTTTCTTCGATGGATTTTTCTTTTAGGATTTCCACAAGGACTGTTTTGTCGTGGACAAAGCCGGTGGATGCAATTTTGCTTAGCGCATCTGCCTGCTTTGTTTTGACTCGGGGAACCTCGCCGATGGAGAACGTCCGAATCCGCATCGGTGCTTTGGCCTTCGCCAAGTAGCGCACCATGTTTTCCTCCTTTGCTTCATATGCTCCGTTTATCCGGTTTGCCACGAGGCGGAGTCAACATTTGCGATAAGTCTTTGACCCGCATTTGTTCGGCAATCCTTAGTCTGCGATTAGTGCCTGCGTGCTCGGCCGTTGTTGGATGCCTCGAACTTCAAACGGAGGCGTGGGTGAACTCCCCCTCCGGGCTTGTCGAGGATTAAGCCGCTCGGACCCTTCTATGCACGAGGACCCGTGCGTGAATAGCTTCCGCACTCACGGTATTGTTCTTTGGTCCTTTTTCTTGTCGAGTTTCTTCATGGGATCTCAGCAATGAAGTCCACCAGAATCTGTCCCTTTATGGTTGTCCGGGTTCTGAAGGTGATGTCATGTTCGTCTAGCTCTATTGCCCATCCAGCCATTCTTCCACTCTTTTCAGTCTTGGTCAAGACCTGCTTTAGTGGTTGGTCCGTGATCACCGCTACCGGGTGTGCTTGGAAGTACCGCCGCAACCTGCGGGATGCATATACTAGCGCCGGAGACGAGCTTCTCGATTGGAGTATAATTTACCTCCGGTCCTTTTAGGGCGCGGTGACGGTACACTTGTTGCCTTAATTCCCTTTGTGCTAACAAGACCCGCTTACGACTTCTTGGGGACGCCGGGTACATAATCAATTCTTCCTTTGGCTGTGGGGCTATGACCATTGGTAGGTTAGCGATGTGCCGCTTTATTTCCTTGAATGCTTGCTTCGCCTCCGTTGTCCAATAAAAGTCGCTCTTTTTAATGCACTTCTTCAATGTCTTGAAGAATGGAAGGGACCTCTCTGCTGACTTGGACATGAAACGCTGAGGCTAGCTAGTTTTCCATTCGAGCTGCACTTCCTTTTTGGTCGTCAGGATCGAGGGTAGCTACGCCGCAGACTTGTGCGGCAAGCTCGGATGCCCTCTTTGCTCACCACATGACCCGAAACATCCCTGTTCGCCCGAATGTGCACTTCTTGGGGTTAAGCTTCATGTTGATGTTCCTTAGGGTCCTGAAGGTTTCGCTCATATCCCGGAGTACTTCTTCCTCTGAATGGCTCTTGATGACTAGATCGTCAACGTACACTTCCAGATTTCTTCCAATCTGTTTCTAAAACGCCTTATCCACGAGCCTTTGGTATGTGGCGCCAGCGTTCTTTAGACCGAAAGGCATTTTGGTGTAACAGAAGATGCCTTGGTTTGTGTGGAAGCTGTCTTTTCCTCATCCCGACGCCATTTGTATCGGTGATACCCTTTGTATGCGCGTCAAGAAAGCACTTGAATGGATATCCGCGAGAGGATTCGACCTTCGGTCGATCTCCGCAGGGTAGCAATCTTCGGGCAGGCTTTGTTTAAGTCCTTGAAGTCCACACACATTCTCCAGCTTCCGTCACTCTTTTTGACGAGAACGGGGTTAGACAACCGATCGTGGTAGTGCACCTCCTTCATGATCCCCGCTGCCACTAGCTTGGTAACATCTTCATTGATTGCTTTGTTTCTTTCTGGGGCCTATCCCCTCTTCTTTTGTCGCATGGGGTAATAACCGTTCGGACATTCGGTTTGTGTTCGCGATTGTCCGCGGAACCCCGATCATGTCGGAGGGTTCCCAAGCAAAGATGTCCAAGTTATTCTGGCGGATCGCGAGACTTTTCTTCCCCGCCGCTCAACCCCCTCAATGGTGACCGTTTGGTCGGGAATCGGGGTTGATTGCCACTGCGACTCCTTCCTTCGCTTCGCTTGCGGTTACATGGTAGGGTTACGGTTCCGCAACCATTCGCATTCAACCGGGACAACCTTGTCCGTGCAAAGTCATGACTCCGTTACAAGTAGGAAATTTCAGCATCCCATGCGCCGTGGATGACACTATTCTCAAGCGCCTAATCCCGGCCATCCAATTATCCCGTTGTAGGGAGAAGGAGATCGTACCACCATGAAATTCATCCACGCACTGGCCGACCTCTCTTCGTCTCCCAACGTTACTTCCAAGAGGATCGCCTAGCGGCCATGAGAGTTCTCGCTGAAACCCAAGAGTGGTGATGAAGCAGGGATTAGTCTTTGCGGATGTCCGGGCTTAGCTTGTTGAAGCAATGTTCGTATAGAACTTATGAAGCGCTTCCATTATCCACGTACATCCTGTGAATTGTACACCCTTCTACATCCGCCTTGATTACCAGTGGGTGGTCGTCCCAGTCATCTCCGGATATGGGGGGAAAAGATATTTCCATATTCAAGGCCGCGTCCGGACCCAGCTTGGGCTTGACCGACCATTGCCAGGTTTTGACCATGTATATGGCGTGGACTTTGTCTTTGGTCGCGATATCCTTCTTTCCGGCCTTGGGGCCGCCATTCTTCTGCGCCCCATTCTTGATCTCTTTGACCAGATCGCCCTGTCCGGATCTGACGCCTCTTCTATCTGTTTCTTCAAGCGATAGCATTCGTCCGTGTTGTGCCCTTTTTCTCTGTGGAAGTCCAAGATACTTGTCTTTATTCCTAGACTCGACCGACTGGACATTGGCAGGGAGCTGTGAACTTGACCGTATCCATGGCCAGGATTTCTTTTGGCGTTTTTGTGAGGGGGGTGAACCTTTCCCTCTCTTCTTCTCCGGCCTTAAGCGGGTCTTGAACTCCCCTTTTCTTTCAAAGAACTGGATGTTTTTCTGTCCTCCATCTTGGTTTTTCCATTGGGAGTGCTTCTTCTTTGACCTGGTTGGCAGCGGCCACCTCTCTCTCGAGAAATGCTTTCACGACCTTCCACATTTCATCCTGCGACGGGGAATGTTGTCATTGAGCCTCTGATCACTCGGGTTTGTTATCCCGTGCATAAAGCCGGACACTCTCATGCACTCGGGGCTCCCTTCACATACATGATTTCGTCTTGAAGCGTTCCACGAATGCTTCGTGGATTCCCCTTCCTGCCGCTTTATATGGTGTAATTCAACAGGTCTTTTGTATACTTCTTCGTTGTAGGAAGTGAAAGAAAACTCGATCTTAATTCCTCAAAGTTGTCAATGCTTTCCGGACGCTAGATTCATCAAACCCGCGGGCGTGTCCAACGAGGGTGGAGTTGAACATGTGGCACCAAGTGGGCATGGCCCATCTCTCCACCTTGGCCGGTGCGGAAGATTTTCGATGATCCTCCGGATCTCGGTCCGTCATATGTCCTGATGTGGGCTGGCATTCTTGTTCTGTCCGGGAACTCGAAATTCCGTATTCGACGGGTAAAGGGGTCTGTGTCAGCCACGTCATACGGGGAGTAGAGGTCGTCATCTTCCCGTTTCTTGCTTTTCGGGGTGGATTTCCAATATCCTCCAGTGCTTTCCTCGCTTTCCGGGGGAGATACTTCCCTTGTCCTACTCCGGCACGAGTGGTATGTTTCTCCTCTGCCGACGAGTGGGAAGCATTGCCGTGGGTAGTACTCCGGCTTCGTTGGTGTCTACCTGCTGAACACTTTTCGGTCATGTCCCGTTTACTCTGCTTTTCTGCTTCTCTTTTGCGTTGTCTACGGGAAGTGACCTTTGACTGGAGTCTGGAGAACACGGTTGGATTTGGGTCGCCAAGCCTTGTGGACACATGCTGACGTTCCTTCTCGGTCTTGAGAATACACCATCCGGCCTTTTGGCCTCTAACCGGCTTTTCTCCCTAGAACCTCCCTCATCTCTACTGCTAAGTCTTGAGAAGACACTTCGAGACTTGGAATACTCCGAAGGGTCTGACCTGGCACTAGGACTGACTTCGCGCCTCCTCTTTGGTGCCTCTTTTCTTTCAGATGCTGGGCGAGTATTCCGAGTGTGTTCTTGAGATCTCTCATTTCTAGCCTCATCGTCAAAATCTAACCGGGTTTTGACCCGGTCCAGTTTTTCCTGATGGACTCTCTCTGCCATGATGGGCAAGATCTGATGGTAGTGCTTTTCGCAGAACTCCCTTATTGACGCATATGTCGCGGTCTTAGGGTGGTATTGTTCTGTGGCTTGCACTTTTCATTCCTCCGTGTTTCGACCGTGGGCGGCTCGGGAGAGGGGAGGGTTTTATCCAAATTGCTCATCAGAGTTTTCTTTTTAGGAGACGCAGTTATGTTACTGGTCCCACGGATGGCGCCAACTTGTTAATACAATTCTGGGCGCTTCTCCTACGAGGATTAGTGTAAACCAACTCTTCGGAGAATAGATCTTGTATTAAGTGAAATCTTCGATTGCTAGCTGCTAAGAAAACCAACACCGTTAGTCTCACCGCGGAACGGGGTTCCGCGGTCAACCTCCGGCGTGAGAGTAAGTGATAGTTTTTAGAGAGATGAAGTGAATTCTAGAGAGAGAGTGTGTATATGTTACCGTTTGAGTAGAGGTGAGACCCCTATTTATATGGTTGACTTTTTTCGTGTTCTCAAGGTCACGGGTCTTGAGAGCGACAGTTTGTGACGTAAGTCAGCTGCAGAGCTTGTCCGCTTGTTGTGATGGTGATGTTTTTGGGCGGGAGTTGTCCCGCTTTCCCTTTTTGGGGACTGCAGGTTGCAGTACATCCGACCTAGGGAAGATTCCTTTCCCTTTACGTGGGGCGCGGTTGTGTCCTTGCTCGGACGCGTCTACTGTCCGCGGAATGGCTTAGTGGCCATTGCCGGGGTATGTATTTGGTCCGCGACCGAACTATGTGGATGCCGGGAGTATTACATACTCGTGCTAAGTCCGCGTCTGACCCGTATTGGTGCCAGGGGGGTCATACGTGATCAGCGCGCACGAAACCAACCTTGTATCTCCACCTGTATTCGCAACCTTCACCACCGAGCCATGAATGTCCCTGCTTTTCACATGTAAAATCCTTAAGTAACTAAGCATCAAGAAAACTTTGGTTGTCATAAAAATAACTATGAGCTTACCCAAACATTAAAATGATTATGATCAATGCTTATGAAATCCTTAAAAAATCCAAACACCAACAAAGAATCTATCAGTGAATAATACAGGAAACATGCGACACCAATTTAACACTTCGGATAACTAAAACCCCTAAGATCATCAACAAACAAAAACCCAATACAAAATTTTGAAAATTAAACCAAAAAATTATAACGTATACAAATATGGAACAACATACCTGCAACTTGAACTCCCGACAATCACAATCAGCAATGTGGTGGTGCATTCTTGTATCATGAACAGTCTCCTTGCTCCTTGGTTTGAGCCCCCATCATGCTCCATATCACTTCTTTCTCAGCCCACCTCCAACCTAAGGTCCATCCAATGATACAAACTAACTGAATGCGCAAAATCAAAGACTAAAAGTAACTCTACATATCTAAATTGGGGCTTAAAGATGGACAATGGGGCCTTTCTGCTGTTGCAAGGTAAAAGTGGCCCACAGGGGGTTTTTCTAGCTTATAAATAAGCACTTATAGGACTGCTAAACTGAGAATTAAGCTAAAACAGATTATATAAGTACTAAACTAAACCTAAAAAAGCTAAATTAGATCTAGAAATAATCCTAATTGATGCATAAAAATTGATGTGAAAAGGTGGTGATGGTGGGTGTTGTAAAGCAATTCAGAAAAAAAATCTTTTCTTTGCATACTACTCTAACATGATTATATGCAATAAAACACTACTTGGAATGCTGAAATAAATTGAACGATACAACTTACTTCATCATTAACTATGTTCATCGTTATTCGGGGCCGAAAGGGTGTCCCTTTCCCACTCTTCACATGTTTAATCAGCTTTCTATAGTATGTTCCCGCGTTTTCCAGTGTTGCTCCACGATCTCCGAAAGTTGACCATCCACTCCTGCAGAAACAAAATCAAAATATGAGTATCTATGTAGCAACATCAAAGATCTTGAATGCATTTATACTATCTGTGATTAGGAACATCAAACAGAAATAAATGTTTTGTGTTACTTACAACGAAGCCATCAGGGCAAGAAAACTTCTGTTGGGATGCTGACATTGAAGTGTTACATATTGATCTCCATAATACTCAAGACAACCGAAACACGAATATGTCAATAACCTGTAGTGTCCACTTTTCCAAAGAGTCACACATTGGTGATAAACTGATCATAAAGGTTTCAAGCCAAATTACTCAATGTACAATATGACAAAAGTTTAGAAGATCATTTTGACATACCTGGTTTGATGTACATGTGATGAAGAAAACACAAAAACAAATATAATGAACCTGTATATAATTTTTATGGATCATTAGATGAGATTGTGAGGGAAAAATGATATTAAGGTTTTTGAGAAAAAAATTTATGAACAGTATATAATTTTTATGTATATGTTTAGTTTAGGGTTACCTAAGTTGTAGGGATTCTCCTACATAGTTGCATAGATTTATTATATGATTCCAATAAAATTATAGTCATTTATATATTATAGTATGCAACATAATTATCAAAATAATTTGTTTCCTAAGTGGTAAACACACAAGTTATTTATAAAAACAACCAAGGTTCAATCTTTGCAAGGAACCTTTTTTATAAACAATTTTCAAAAATCTTTAAAAAAATTCCGAAAATTACAAAAAAAAATAATAAAATTCGGAAAATTAAAAATTAATTGCAATTTTCAAAAATCTTTAAAAAAATTCCGAAAATTAAAAAATAAAAAATAAAATTTGGAAAATTAACAATTAATTGCTTAGTTTGACCAATAATGCTTATGTGGCATAAAAAATGATTATTTGGCATTGAGGTGGCATTAATGTCAAATGCCTCCTGTTATATAATATATATATATATATATATATATATATATATATATATATATACTAGTGTCAAAACCCATCCGATGGACGGGTATAACTTGTGGTTTTTATTTTTAAGATTTAGTAGAACAAATATATACTAAAAAGTAATTAAAAGTTAAATGAAACGGTTAAGATCTATAATTGATGTTACCATAATCTACAAAACGGCTAAAAGCAGGTAAGTACAAAAGGTTTTTATTTTTAGGATTTTGAACAAATGTATACTAAAAAGTTATTTTTAGGTTTTAAAGTGACTTTGTTGTATTCATTGGTGATAGACGAATTTAGTATTATTAATGGTTGTATCCGTCTTCCAAAATAAAAACTGCAAATACAGAGCTGCAAGTTTGCGGACTTACTTGTAGGGTATGCATTTCCCACACCAGAGAGCTCATCGCCCTATTTAATCCATGATTTAGTTTCACATATGCTAATTTTCCAAATAAAAAGTAATTAATGATTAACAACTTAGACATGACATTTCTGTAATTAGTATTATAACTTACCTTGGCAAAACATAGATAGCAAATTTTCATACCCGAAATGACTAAACAAATATGTGACGCCCCATGCTAACAACTGATGACAGATCTTTTGGATTTATGAATCCTAACCAAATTTCCTGTCAAAAATACCTTGTCAAGAAGCTGACACCTTTGAATACATTGTGATGTTTTATAATATTGCTTGACAAAATCAAACTTGACGTAAATAAATAATGAATAACGACAAATATCTTAAACACAAAAATTGGAAACAAAAGGAAACTGTTCACGTATCATATGTAAAACGAATAATGAAAAGTATGTGAAAAAATAAATTACATGTTCCTTATTCATATAAGAAATAAAACATCTTTATACACAACGTTTTTTGTGTATTTTGTGTATTCGACATCTTTGTCACAACAAAGAACCGTTAAAGTTCTTTTCGTCTTGACTCTTGAAACAACGACATAAATTTGTTTGTGCGAAAATACCGGCCTTTTTAGAAACAACCCAACTTGCAAAAAATGAACCTGTCACATGAAGAAACGCACCAAAAAAGAACATGTAGTTTTTTAATGTAATAATTCTTACCCACTTTTACACTTTGAGGCATCATGTAACTGCCATCTCTTGCCACCAAACATCACATGAAGAAACACACCAAATCATGAATTTTTACGATACACCTTAAATATTTTAAACTTATTGTGAGCATCCACAAATTAATAATGATTGAGCAATAGGAAAGTAACTATTAGAGTTTTACATATTATCATTTATTTCCAAAATGTAAACCGAGTTAATTTTAATTGTGCTTGGGATTGCTTATTTAACTACCTATTTTCTGTTATTGCATAGTCTATACTACTTATAATGAAGGAAGACACTTCCCTCTTATTTATTATTTTAATACTACCATAAATAGAATTTTAAGCAAATACTACCTTATAAGCATTACTTTCAAGTATCTAAAGCACACATAAAACTAAAAACATACTACTCTTATAATACAACTAATACACTATTAAAAATACCCTTTATCTAAAAATACAATTTTTTAACCACAAAGTACAATATAATTAAGCTTTCACACATGAATAAACTAAAAATAGACTTTTAAGCAAATAAATAAATAAGCATAATTTACAAGTATTTAAAGCACAAATAAAACTAAAAAAACACTATTCAACACATACAATTGATACAATATTAAGAAGACCCCTTCACCAAAATATAAAACTATTTAACCACAATGTACACTCTAATTAAGCTTTCAAATCATAAATCTGAAATTCAGCAGTCCAAAACAAAATAACATTTGTTCGCCGAAAAATTTAGTCATAGGGTACCGCGCGCATCGCGGGTACCTTGCTAGTAATACATAAAGCATGGGTTGTCTTTTATTAACAAAATGTGGGTTCATTTGTTACCAGTAGCCTCTCTTGCTTGGCATGCATATAACTCCTTTAGAGGCTTAAAGGCTTGTTTACCTTTGTTAGCAATGGCTTCATCAACTTCTTTTCTAGCTTGTTTCTCAATATCCTGAAAAGGATACAAATAATTTCCATCAACTCATTGAAATTCATATTATACATGCAACTAATCATTTTAAATGTTAAACGAAACGTTCCAAATATAGAAAAACTACAGTTAACATTAACTTCATATTCTACTATGAAATATGAAGTGTAATGGTCTTCAAATAAATTACAACAGCAACCATAGCCCATCTACATTGAATGAGCTAGGACTCCTTGAACCTATCAAGGGTTAATTGGACCTCACATACACAAAGTGGGTCGAACCCAAAGTGACTAAAACATACAATGGCAATAGTTAATCGATTTTTTTTGTGATAAGTTATATTATGATTATTATCTTATCGATTACACTTTCAGTCAAATAACTTTACATGTAATGACTTTGCATGTAATGACTTCAAATAACCTTACATGTAATGACTTCAGTTAATGAAAAAAAATTCACTATTTTTCAAAGGTGTTAAGATTTTTCAACACATTGTACCTGGTATGAATTTCCAGTACTTTGGTCATATGTTTATGGTTTTCTAGTGAAAACGGCTTCTTGTTTCTCTAAAACGTCGAATAAGCTGGTTGTCAAGTAATAACTCATAGCAAATATAAGCATATTAAGGCCTGGTAGTATGTTAACCGTCTTACAAACATATTCCTCCTAAGTCACCTAGTATGAAGCTGAAACGTATTCAACCACCACCCTTTTCTTGTTCATTTTAGTCATGCATCACAATAGGAACCTACAAACCAATTAACAAAATTGTCAATGCCACAAAAGAAGTGAAGAATCGAAAACCTCAATGGAAAAAACAGAACCAGAAATGGCTCAAACTGCAGCACCTCTAACAAATCCACTCTCGGTTTATTAGCCTATCAAAGCACCAGTCATTGCTCCTAATAAAGTACCCACTACAATTTAAAAATATCAACTATTAATTTCAATCAAGAGCCAAACACAACTTAATGTTTTTAGAAATAAGAAATTTTCTTATTCGAAACATCAAAGAAAAAGGAGTGTTTGGGATCACTTTTATAGCTTTATGCTTATATGCAGAAGGAGATGCTTAAACCTTCACGATTCAGGAAAGGTCATAGTAAATAGTGAGATATGGTTATTAAGAAATAAAAACCTTGCACTAAAATTAAGTCACGAATATAAGCCTCATAAGAGTCTATACATTAGAGCCTATCACTACCTGAACCTTCGGAGTCGGGCACAAGACTTCAATGCTTTAGTGCTTCCTAACATGTCCGGCCTCAATCTACAAAAACAGAAAACATGCACCATGAAGTTTCCATAACAAACAATGACAAAATTCTTATAAGTAATAACAGTTGTAACAATTATAAAATGTTCTGCTCAAAGAACACACAATAACATTTCTAATATTAAAAGCATAATATAAACATTCCAAAGTTTATGAACTATTTCTTATCATTTATAACTAAAAATGAATGGTGAAATAGTGTTAATTGAAGTTCTTATAATGGTTTTGTAGCACGTAAAAGGTCAATTTGCGTGCTAACGTGCTCATCAAAAATCCCTTACCACTAATAAAACGTTTAAGAGTGAAAAATCATAAATAGTTGGCACATGCCCATATAAAAAAGGTAAAATTTACCAAAATATGCGGTTTTAAGCTCTTTTCTAAGAAGTTTGGTAAGCATTTTAGCTATAAACTTATGTATGAATACCTCTCATAATCTAGAACCAACTCCGATGACCTACATGCAAAAGGCTAAAAAGTTGAAATACATTACCAGTTTCATGAATTTAGAAGATCTCAAACTCTTTTGTTCGCAAATAAAAGTACCATAACCAATTACCTCATTTATAGTAAGTATGGTGCCATGTGTTGGAATCACTCCTAAACAGTATTTCAAGTATTTATATTTCATATGTAATAGGTAGCTTTATTATGGCCTTTATGTTTGTTTAAGGTCAAGCTTATGTAGAAGGCCCATAAGCTTGACCCAAGCCCAATAAGGAATAGGGAAGGAGAGGGAGTGTTGCCCTAGCTCCTTTCCTATATAAACCATGTAATAACCTTCATTTGAAGGTTGGTTGTTCAAGTTTTCTTTCTTTCACATATGCCTACGCATAACCGGTCTTATTATTGTTTGTATATGTGTTAGATCTTGTTCAATCGCCTCATCTCCTTTCTATATAACTTGTGTTTGTAAAACTAGTGACCTAACACCATGTGTGAAAGTAATAAATGCTACACAATGTTATTGGATATCAACATCATTAGCTAAATTAGTGATATTTTTCATAAGCTCAATTAATCACCAAACTTGGATCTTACTTGTATCCAATGACATGAAAACAGGGATTGCAACCACTGATATGATACATTTGTTTTCTTTAATATGGCAAAGCTTAGTCTTAAAAACATGGTCAAGTGACATACCTTCAGTTACACAAATAACTTTTGTTGTTCCAGTTAAGTGAATGATGTTTAAGAGGGACGCCTCATCATAAGTCGTGCTTGATCACCTAGGTGAACTTTGTATTCAAGTTTTGTTGCGATTAGAAAGTTGATTAATGTTCATATATGGAGTGTGCAAATTATGGATTCGGATGGAATAGCAAATTAGATCCTGAAATAAAGGTAAAAAGAGTAAATTAGATCGTGTGAATGTGGTGTTTCAAGAGTAGATAATAATGGGAGGCAAAACTACAAAATTATGTAACAACTATCCACTATAAACTGAAGCAGAAATAGAAATTAAAATTTTGGCGCCAAAATCAGCAAATTGGTGTTTTCCTTAAACTAAACGAAAATCAAATTCAAACTAACCGTTAGATGGGTAATGACAAGACGGATCGATTGGTGTAATCAGAATTGAAATTTGAATAGTAATTGATGAGAAATGAAGGAATAATGGTGATTTTGGGAAAATGCGTAAAAAGTGGGAAACGGTTATGGGATAAAAATAGATGAAAATAAACTTGTATTTGAAAAGTGTAGGTTTGAATTTTTTACAAAGAGAATTGTAAGTACTTCATTCTTGTTCAAGCTAGATTCGGAGACTGCACTACCATAAGAAAATGAGTTGTGATATTCAGTATTCCAAACACCCCTTATACACCTAAAATGAAATATAAAGAGTACCAGAAAGACCATTCGAAGGAGACTCGCCTTCACCACCAACAAACCTTCTGACAATTGGTCTTTACGCGTTTGGGTTTGCCTATCCAAAGTATAATAGTCATATCCAAATTATTGTGCCATTAATTAAGAATAAGTTAGACAATTGTGCTTATAGCTACCTTTATTTCATCAACAATCTTTTCAAAACAGCCCATGTATCGAAATTTTCCCAATTGATATGGTATCATTGAAGATCAACTCATTTGAATGGACATTAGAAAATCTTGAATATCTTGCTCACAAAAGTATAAAAAATGCTCAAATGATATTCAAGAAAGTATAACATAATTAAAACCAGATTCTAAATGCTTGTGCATTCATATTCAAGGTCCGCTATTGTATTCATAACAAAGATAGAAGTATGACGCAAAAACTTTGCTACAACCTGAATAAACAAAGGGGGATAACAAATATGATATTCACAGTTGTAAACCTGCAAATGTGCATTCCATCAATGTGTCGAATGAAAAAAATCATTAAAGCTAGAACTTAAAAATTAAAAAAGGTAGCTAGCGTGTTCTCTTAATTAAGGTGAGAACGAACGACAAGTTTGTTTTAATTTTCAATGGAGTGCCTTCACTTGTCACTTGAAAGAGTTAAAAAAATACATAATGATAACTACCTATCCTAACCATGAAGCACAAACCTGAAATATGGAATGAAAATAAACCAACTTAAACAAATAAAATAGGATCATGTCCTACTTTAAGCATGTAGTGGAACTATCTTGCTTAGACTTTTCACCTATCATACTCAAAAGCATGTGTATCCCAGCAACCCTAATTTGACCCTCATTCATCAACTTCAAGTCCCTCTCATAAGTAGTAGTTACGGTAATTTGAACTTGTGAGTCGTTCTGATATTTTCATCGCAGTTGAAGCAAATACCAAGAGCCTTTTTTTGCATTGTTAAATGGCAGTGTGCTTATGTTGGCACTTCCAAGGCTGCTTGTGTGACAGTTCAGAGTTCTCACGTGTAATCGATGTAACTGCTCATCTCTCATCTAAGCAAAACCAATAGCTTCTTGTGGTCTAGAATATCTTTATACCAACTGATTTACGGGATTCAAACCACCCATAAATGTAACGACTAATGCCCCTTATGAACCACCTTGTACTTGATTACCCAACCCTTCAAATTCTATTTGATAGTCACAAATAGAACCCACTTGTTTGATCTTTAAAAAAGCTTCATGAAAATCCTCGCAATATATAGGACCAAACTGAGGCCTTAATTCGTCAACAAACATCTTCCATGTAACCTCAACCTGTGGGTTGTAGAAATAGGCTTTGGAAATATCATCGATGTTCTCACGGAACTTCATCGAGCAAATGGCTTCTTACCAAACGTTAGTTGGCTGGGCCACAACCACCACGTTGTTGTTGTCCTTGCTGTTCATAAACATATAACGATATAAATTAATAAAGTATGGTGATAAGTTAATAATTGTTTTGATTACCATACCCATAGCGGCGTTGATCGTATGCTCGTGACCACGGTCATCCATAAACTGCTTAAATGGTTATTAAAAATGTTATTAATATGAAACTCTACTTTAGAGTTTTAAAATCAAGAAGATAGATTTGAGTTAGATATGAAGGACAGAAAACATACCCTTAACTAGGTACAACCTTACTGTGAAACTCTTGCTATTGTACAATATCTACACGGGATTGAATTTCATATCGTGGTCGGTGACATTCACGTTCATAGTCTTGTTGAAGTATTCATACCTGTATTTAAGGGTACATGAAGAAGAGATTAAAACTTAACCTAAGTACTTCATATATTATTTCTTTGCGCTTCTCATACATAACTTGACGATTCCGGATAACAAATATCGACCAATTCACCCCTTTTGTCATCAATAAGTATATTTGGAAAATATGTAGTGATTCACCCGCCATAACATAAAAAACCTTAGAAATTATAAAATCAGAAATTACAAAAAGCACCTTTGTTTTGCGCCGCTATGGGGTCGTTTTCAAGGCACTTCAATTCTGGCTTATATAGATTTTTGTTATGTGTATGCTGTTAGATTTAATAAAGTTTGTGCATTTTTCTTGTTTCTAAGGTCAGCTACAACTTGAACCTGTTTGACCCGAATACCCATCACACTAAACCGTACTGTCTTACCACCTTACATATGCGTCACACAGTAGGGAGTGACAGATTTAAAGCGAGATAGATACAAAAATATTACCTGCTGCATCATAGAGTATACCTAGTCTTTTTTATGGTTATCCTTCTCTTGACCCACTTTTGTATACACATAGGTGATCTATGTAGCAAAAGTATAATGTATCCACGACTTCCTTCTTTCAACTTTCAAGTGCTTCACAACAAGCCTAGACAACCAAGTCAATACGACCCATCAAAATGTGAAAGCAAGATAACAACAAAATATGCATCAAGTGATCCCATAGGTCATCTCTTTCCATTTAAAGCACTGTTTCATATATTTTAGGCTTTATAAAAGCAGGTCTATTGTATAATTTACATTTTGGGCTTCATATTCTGTATTTTTACCAAATTAGCTTATTTAAAGATGTAGGTAGACCAAACTCTTACCTAATAAATGACCATGGTTATAACTCCCAACCAACTGAAGCAATACTGAATGAAAAATCACCACATAGGGTTTGGAGTTTGAGAACAAAGTATATTCATATTTGGGAAAAAAAAACTCTTGAACCAAACATAAAACACAGATCCACATCATTCACTACATTAACAGCAAACAAACACCTCTTGGTTTGACCCGTTGAACCGGTTTTTAAAATAGTGGTGTTTGTCTTCCACTGCTATTAAGAGATAGGCACAGATAGCTTGGAATAGGTATCTTGTTGTTCTCAAAAAATTAGTCTTTCTCACAGGAAACTTTAACCTGTTGTATACAAGAAACTTACATTAAACTATTCATGAGATTTGAGCTCATTAGAGGCCGTTGTATCCGCCTCAAGACCACATACTTGTTTTTCTAGATATACCTGCAGGATACACATATTGACCACATACTTGTTTTTCTAGATAAACCTGCAGGATACACATAATATTACTTGTTTGAAGGTAATAGTTAACGAATAATATAATATTACAGTAAGGTTTGTTGGTTAATGCACTAACATTGGAAATTAATTTTTCTTTATTAATTACTGTAATAAACAGTTAATAGGTACCTATTTATTCATAAGAAGATAGTTTATGATTGAAATTCAAATCTTAAATAAAACTTGTTTATAAGAACCGATAGTTGTTGATTTTGCGTAATTAACAAAAAACGATCAAGTTAAGTTGATTAAAAGTTGAAAGCTTTGACTAGTTAGATATTTAGGCAAGTCTATAAAAGTTCATAGATTTGACCACTTTGACCTGCTAAAGGTAAAATCTAACCCTAACGACAGACCCATTTGTGAGTAAATGGGTTCGAAGTGAATGAATCAAAACTAAGTTTTTTGTTCCCACATACCTTGGTGCAAAGCTTCATAGCCTGTTTGTAGTCCTTCGGCTTCAGTTTACAGGTTGAATTGTTGAGGCTGGAGGATGCGATCAATGCTCTTGCTTGTTTCTTATCCGCCTCATCAAAATTAGTATCATACTCAATGTACTTAATAGCCCGTCTCATTATCATCCACAAACACAAACTCTTGTATATAATAGATTTATCAAACACATTTCAAATAACAGAACATTACCTTCTCATATCGCTTTGAAGTTTTTAAAGAGTTGGTGTTAATTGGTCTTTGAGCAATACTAAATTATGAATTATATATATACAAAAAACATTCATATGCGGCAACAATATCGTATTTATTCAGAAAACATTCATATTGCTTGAATTATCACCTGTACATAAAATAATATTTAACTTGCAAATTTGAACAGCGTCACAACATATTCGCTTCTCCAACATCGTCATGGCACGTGATCTAGCATAAGTGTATATGTATAATTTAACTATTAACTTAAATGAATGTGATTATACATAAAAGAATGGAGAACCGATCGAGGTAAAGAAAAGATGATGCCCTTGTAACTCTAGCTGGAATCTCCATAAGCTCATCACAAGGTTCAACATTTTGCACATCTTTCGCGAAGAGCCTAGATTTTTAGGTTTGAGGTAGAGGATTTTTCCGACGAAAGTATAAATTAAACCAAAAAACTATGATAAACTATCGCATTAACATGCAATGCAAAAATAACGGATTTTCAAGGAGACATGACTGCAAACTCAGTAGCCAACCTCAATTTAAACAATTCTGTCGGAGGATTCGGTTGATAGCTGCAGCAAGATTATAATCCAAGTAAACATAACCTGCAAAAAAGACGTCTCTCGTAAATGTAAGATTGTGTATGTAAGAGATATACACAATTTTTAGCTACCTACCTTTTTTGGGAGGATCAAATCTTGGGATCAGTTCTTCGATACACCTTTCATGAAATGAGAACAATCTTACAATCTTCAGGTGAAACTGCCCAAAAAGAAACCAATTCAAAATAAATACCAATAAAAAGTATATGAAGATATACTTTTAAGGTATTTATAGGAAAGACTCTTTTGGTTGTATGTTGAGTTTGACAGAAAAAGGAATTTTAGATTTTTCAAGGAAGAAATAAGATACTATAAGCAGGGTACGAAGATAACTTTCGTTTTATGAAATTAATAGCATGGTATTAGGTACATTTGTTTCTTATGATTCTTGATTCGTCACATGTGGATTGAGCAAACTTGGTACACAAAAAGTGATAAGCCTTTCTAACTCAATTTATTACAGTTGAACCTTTAAAACCAGGACATTAGTTTTAAAAAGATCAAGTTACGAAAAGAGATGCTTGGAACTACTTTATAGCAACATAAAAATGAACCACATTAACATCTGAACTAAGAAACCGAACCACATGGCTCTGAATATACAAAAAACTCAACATTTATTCTATATGACGAGATCAAATCTAGGTTTAAGACAGATAAACATAAAGATTCCTCTTTTGTTTGTCTTTCTTCATTAAAACTAACAAAATATGTGATATATTTCATGAAACATAAAAGTACAAATTTCAAACTTGCTATCAGATATGTCCTGTGTGCAATGTCATAATATGTAAGCCACAACCCCATCATCAAACATGTGCAGTTATGCAATAAAACGTTGTTCTCTAAATAACATCTTTGGGTAATTGTTTTCTCACTTTCTGAATCATCACACCGTTATATCTTATACTTTTACATTTTCTTAAACATTTGGTGAATGAATATAATCTGCACATAGAGCTAATAGATTCAGATATGATAAATTGTCTACTGATTGTTTCCTTCAGTATTCCTGAAAAAGAATTTAATCTTACAGATCACTGGGTTTAACTACCAATATGTTAATAAAGTTAACAGTTCAGGTAGGGTTTTTGTTTCTTGATTGTTTTCGTGTCGACTTTTCTAAGATAGGTTTGGTACGTTTAGGTGACGCAGTTGGTACATTAGCTCGATTTGCATACCATGATCTGGCAACTTCTCATTTTGTAAGTATAGAAAATGTTTTTGTATGGCCTTTCAATCGCCAGATGCACAAATGGTTTTCAATTATTGTAGATAAAAAATTAATTAAAATGGCTAAAAGCATATCCTGATTTGGTTTTCATATTGGTTATTAAAGAAACTAATAAACCTTTATTTTGTAACCAAATTTATTACAGAAAAAAGTTACCTTGTAAAGATACTCGAATGTAGAAATTGGAGATTTTCTTTTATCTTCTTCTATATCTGTGCAATAATGAGACTAAATATGCAGCCTCAGACGTTTAATCTCCACCACAACATGTGTACCTGGCAATGCATAAATATCTCGAGTCTTAACTTCTGAGCACGTAGAAATGTAATAACAATAGGAACAATAACCAAAAGCTAAGATATTACATACCACTTCCTCGACTTACAGTAATCCATACATGTATCCACAAAAATGTTACAAGTTTGGCTTCCAACGTTGCAATGCTGATCTGAATCCAATTCCCACAGTGCAGGTCGGGCAAATTGTGGTTGATAGTGACCTAGGAATCTGCTAAAACAATGTAACTTAGTTCAAAATCATGGAGAATGACAGGAGTATATACGTAATTGAACATTTGACTTACCTAAACATGCCTTTTCTAACACTTTAGCCGGTCGGTAGCTACCGATCTTGGCGCAAGTGAGATTGTCAAGAATCTGAAGCCATGCATATCCTTTGGTTCTAACCAAAACACAGCTAATGACTGGTTGTTCATTCTGACTTCTTGGTCCAATCTACAGACATAATAGAACATTAAGATACACTATTATTGAATCTACTCCTTCCAAACTCTAAAATGTTTATTAATGTCAAGTAATATTTAATCCCAAGTGCCTACTACTTTTCAATAACCGGCGTATTTAAAAGTGAAGTTTAGCAGCTCAACAACTTCTTATCCTTCAAGCTTTCAATAGTGTCCTTGATGCTTACTTCCAGTGGAGTAAACTCAACACCTAAGCCTTCCGTCTTCACCCTCGATACACTGTAAATTAGTGACTCAACACCCTTACTGTCTTTATACCTATCAAAATACAAATAAAACTAAATAAATATTTATTTCACCACCAGGAACATAAACTAAAGTATCCAAACAAGGCAAATGGCTACAGTGACTATAAAACTTCTAATTTTCTTTTTTCAAGTAGCACCAAAAAGAGCTACGAATCATCGATCTATATGTATAACGTCTCTTTCTGTGAATGTGTACGTCAATGGGAATAGGTACTTACCTTTTAGAATGGACAACGGTCGGGTAGAGTTCTCTACAATCTTCATGATCTCTGAAGAGTGAATCACATTCCCAACCACACAGTATCTGGCGTTAGCTTCGGGCTTCTCAAAGGCTAATATATGTGCAATCGCAACATCTCTTATATCAACAAGTATATAGACTCTATCTGAAAATACATCCTTTCCTGCATATATCACTTAAGAGCTTACATGGGTAGTCAACTATTCGATCATATAGGTCCACCCCTTAACCGATCACGCATATGGAGAATAGTTATAGGAGAGGAAATTTACCAGTTTTTATAAAGTTCATGAATGCCTCAGAAGTAAGGTTGAGAGTTGGCAGTAAGATAGGACCAATCACATAGCCAGGATTTATTGACACCAAATCCATACCGTTCTCTTGTGAAAACTTCACGGGAGCATCCTCAGCCATAATCTTCTAAACGACATACCACAACTAAAAGAATAAAAAATCATAAATCAATTGTGCCTAAAGTGAATATCCAAGAAACGATGTTTTATGCATGGAAGTGCTCTAATTAAACATTAAACCAAATGTGAAAGGCTAAGATAAAAAAGTGAGGAATGACCTGTGGGTCATCAACTACAAGATGAACAGGAGATGCTGTGTCAAAGACGCATACGCAGCCTTTAACTGCAGAGTCGAAAGAACCGTCTTCAGTGAAGTTAGCTTCAAACAAATATAGTCTAGCCTAAATATTTTATTATTAGCTCAACATAATGGCAGATAACTACAATTATATAAACTACAATATGATAGAATAACATAATTGGTGTTGAGATTAATCACCTTGGATTTGAGGATACGAAGTTAAACTTGATTGAACCGACTTTGAAGCCGCTTCACCCATGCATAATACATATTTTTTCTCTAACCCTCACGTACACAGGACGGCAAAGAGTTGCATGACGCTTCACCTATGCATGGTTGCCAACAGGAACTTCTTCACTGTCCTCAAACGTGTTTAAAGATTGATGAAGGGACATGGATAGTTGCAGAGGTTTCTCTGATACGTCTTCTTTGATATGTTTAGGAAAAAGGCTGCAAAGGAAACAAAGATTTATCATTAGGGTTTTGAGAAAAAGGATTAAAATTGAATTATATCTTTTATACTGCGTATTCCAATTAATTGAATTTGGATTAGCAGTAATAATTTATTGCATACCTTTAAAGATGTAGACTTGCAAGATTTAAATCAAAAGATGTGTTGGTCTAGTGGTTATATGTGAATTTATGTTTCAAAAAACTCAGGGTTCGATCTTGTATGCTGTCATTTTTTAAAATTAATTAATACCGAATTTTAGCTCATTTAATCCATGCTTAGTTGGTTCTAATTATTAATACCGAATTTTAGCTCATTTAATCCATGCTTAGTTGGTTCTAATTGTGATGACATGGAAATATGACATGGCATTCTGGGATGCCAAGTGGCATTTTATGTGGCATGCCTCCTCTTATATATAATGTATATATATATATATATATATATATATATATATATATATATATATATATATATATATATAAATATATATATATATACTTGAGTTATTATGAAAAGATGCTTAAAATGAAAAGAATGAGGAGCCACCAGAATGCGCCATGTGTCCCATCTCCACCCTCCCTTTTTTTTACTGTTAAAGGCGTTTTGGTCTTTTTACCACAAAATAAAAAGTATATAAGTTTTTTTTTCCTTATTCTTTCACGTTTCTTATTCTCCTCTCATCTGTTACGATATCCTCTCTTCTCCTTCCTCTGAAACCACGTTTCTCCACTGTCATCACCACTGTGATCTCCACCGTCATCACCATCGTTCTCCACTGTGATCACCACCGTGATCAGCACCGTTCTCTACCGTGATCTCTACCGTTATCTCCACAACAATGAATAACGTTTGTTAAATCTTCAAGCAATAACGAGTGTTCATTTTCAAGTAATAATGTGTCATCATCGTCATCAATTAGTTCAGTAACAATGAATATTGATAGTAATATTTTAATTTTTTTTTTATAATTTGCTTTATATTATTCTTAATTTAATTTTGATATGTTTTCTCTTATTATGTTAATGATTTTTAATTGATTATACTAGTAGTTTCAGTTGATAAATTTGTACATGATTCATGCACAGCAGGTGTTTGATTTTTAGTTACAATTATGCTGCAGTTGATATATAACTATGCTGCAGTAGACATATGAGTACACGAAATATTAACTTAAAGAGTTTGATGACTAGTTATAATTTTATGATGCAGTACATATAGGTATATGATGCACTAGTTTTAAGACTATGAAGAATAGATATCTAATTATGATGTAGTATTTTGTGCTTTAGATTATAAGATTATGATGCAGTAGTTTTAAGATTAGTTATAAGTTTATGATGCAGTACATTAGGACTATGATGCATTTGTTTTAAGACTCTGATGAATAGATATATAAGTATGATGTAGTAGTTTGTGCAGTAGATTATAAGATTATGATGTAGTAGTTTGTAGATTAGTTATAAGTTGATGATGCAGTACATATTAGATTATGATGTAGTAGTTTTAAGACTATGATGAATAGATATATAAGTATGATTTAGTAGTTTGTGCAGTAGATTATCTATTATGATGTAGTAATTTTAAGATTAGTTATAAGTTTTTGATGCAGTACATTAGGACTATGATTTGCCATGAGGGGACTGGTAGAATTGGCTATGCAGGGTAACTAGTGGAAATAAGGGCTGAAGCAAAATTTAAGGAGAAAATTGAAATTGTTATAGGTGCACTGACCAAATGTTTAAGTGTTCAAAATTTGTCAATGTGGAATACACATGGAAACCACCCAAGCGTAGCCACTGCAAGGTGTTTGGACATAGGGGAAGTAACTGTGGATATGTACCAAGAATTGAGGGTGATTCTGCTAAGTGTAAAGATGCAGAGATGGTTATTAATGCTAATGGAGATGGAAGTAGGAATTAAGAAGGATTCACAATGGCTACTAGTAACAAAACACTGCTAGTACTAACAATACACTGCTAATACTAACCAACTCCTATCATAGATATAGGACTGTATCATCACTGTTTAAATTATGATGTATTAGATTACTACGCTGCAGTATATTTATATGAGTAGGATTACTAGTTTTTTAGGATTATTCTCAGTTGGTATATACGTATGCTTCAGTAGTGTTTGATGACTAGTATAAATATGAGTATGATTATTAGGGTTTTAGTAGTTGGTTGCAGTAAATTCATGTCTATACGAATCATTAACTCAAAATGTTTGATGCAGTACATATAGGAGTAAGTGTTTTGATTACTATATAATTATGATTTAGTAAATTTTTGTAGTAGATTTTAATATTATGATGCATTAGCTTTACACATAACGTAACTTAAACTCATATGCCACAGAGAAGTCTATGCTGCATTAATACATTAATATAGTTGCATAGATAGCACATAAACACACACTAAAACAGTTTTCGACAACTAAAAAACTAATATGATACTAAAAACATAAATGACCATCATCATAAACTACTTTTTAGTTCCAGAGCTCTCTCCCTTGCTTTTCTTATTTGCTTTGAGTCGTTGAAACAAATTTTCAAGACTAGTAATCCTATTTTCCAAATTATAAATATCTTCAAATCTTGTAGCATTATTCACTTGTTGCTCCACTTCGTTTTTATCATCTTCCTCAGTTTGTTGAACCAGCTCGCTTTGCTGCATCACCTCACTTTGAAACTCTTCCTCCACCTAATTTTGCTGCACTATCTGACCTTTTCACCTTGCTGCACCACCTCACTTTCAGCCTCCTCCTCATTCTCTAGATCTTCCTCATCTTCATCTTCTTCCTCCTCTTCCCCATTAAGTCCATAAATCTCATCCCAGTAGAAGTCTTGGCGATGCAGCCAAGTAAGGATATTTTTCCTCATCCACACACTCACTTGCCTATATGAACCATATTCTGAAATCAATTCTTCCCCAAAAGCATCTAACACTGCGTCAAAAATCAAATAGCTGTTTAAGACAAACTCATACTCTTCTTCGTCATTTTGAAAGTTTCCATTTGGTGCTGCCATTGTTCTCGAGTGAGAATAAGAGAGAAGAAAGAGAGTGTGTGTGTAATAATAAGAGAGTAGAAACTAGGAAAATTTTATGTAGTAGGATATGGAGTAGAGAGTAGATTATATAAGCAGTAACAAGAATCTTATCTTTTACATTGTGATGTACTTGAGTGAGAATAAAATACTGTCTCAAAGAATACTGTCAAAAAGTAAATTATATAAGCAGTAACATGTCTTATCTTTACATTGTGTAAAGAATCTTATCTTATCTTTACACTGTGCTACAGTTGATATAATTATTAATAAGAACATGTTTTTTGATGAACTTGTAATTTATAATTTGGATGTTCAGACATTTAAATGGCAATGTTTAGATTCTGTGAACTTGTGTGTTTGAATTGATATTCGTTAAAGTGTTTAGGGACTGAGCAGATTGGACTGAAATCAGTTAAAAGTGTAGTGAGACATAAGTTTGTAACTAGTGAAGCGAATAGAAATTTATTTGATTGCTAATGCTAACTGAAAACGATAGTGTCAGTTTGTAATTTAAATAATAGTATCGCTAGTGATGCACTATTTTATATATGTGATGCATTATTTTTTAAGGCTTTGATGCAATAACTTTATCACATTCTTTTTGTTAAACATACAGGTGCAGATGTTGAAACTGTTCGAATTAGAGATCATGTTGGTTTTTATGTTAGTGGAAAAGATGGAACTAGAACTTGGTATCCTGATTGCCTTGAAAAACCTATAGAAGGATGTCAGTTTATTTCAGTAGATCAGGCCTATAATTTTTATGTGGCGTATGGTAAAAAGGGTGGTTTTGACTGTAGAAGAGGTGGCCAGTACAAGGCAAAAGGTTTTTCAGATGCAACGTCGAAGTATTTCTATTGTTCTAGACAAGGGTTAAATGAAGATTCTAACGGTAAATCTGGTGATTCTATTACTGATAATGATATAAGTGAACAAAGTGAAATCAGTGATGATTCCCATAGGTTTGGTGATGTTAAGAAAAAGCAAACCAGGAAGAGGACTTCATTTAGGTGTGGTTGTTCAGCATCACTTACAATTAAGAAAATAGGAAACATTTATCAAGTTGCAAAGTTTGAAGATGGACATAACCACCCGCTAGTATCTGAAAAAGATATGATTTTTTTGAAGAATTCAAGGAAGATGGGTTATACAAAGCAGCATTTTCTTTATCAAGTTTCAAATGCAAATTTTGGTCCTACTGTTGGGTTTAGATTGATGAAACAAGTCTACAGTGGCTTTGACAGAGTTGGTACAACAGTTATTGATTGTAAGAATCAGAAGAAGAAAATTAGTGTTTTTAAACTTCATTCTCCTGGTTTCTATGTCAATTATTATAAAGGTGATGCATATATTCTTTAGTTCATTAAATTTTTAATATCTGTTGCATCATAGTTATATTGTAGGTGCATCACGTTTATAATAATTGGTGCATCATAGTGTCAATATTTGGTGCATCACATTATTAAAGTTATTAAATTTTTAATATCTGTTGCATTATAGTTATATTGTAGGTGCATGACGTTTATAATAATTGGTGCATCATAGTGTCAATATTTGGTGCATCACATTATTAAACTTCACATTTATAGTTTTATTTTTTTTGTTTTAGGTGATGATGATAAGTTTGTTGGGCTTTTTTGGGCTGATGAAGAAGCTATTAAAGACTATGCTTCTTTTGGTGATATAGTTTCTTTTGATGCGACATTTCGATCAAACAAGTATAATCTTTTGCTTATGATAAAAATTAGTTTAAATATTTTTCTATTTTAAAGAGATTCTGATTAAATAAGTATAATTTTTTATAGGTATGAGATGGTATTTGTTCCTTTTACTGGTATCAACCATCATAACCGTTGCCTTACATTTGCCTCGGTTTTGCTTGCTGATGAGAGTGTCGGTGCTTACATATGGTTACTTGAACAATTCAAAGAAGCTTTTGGGACAGAACCAGAAGTTGTTATTACTGATCAATATCCATCAATGAAAATTGCTATTGAAGAGTGTTTCCCAAATACGAGGCATTGTTTGTGTATGTGGCATATAATGCAGAAATTGACTACAAAGGTATTTTTTTTATATCCATTTTTATGATGCAGTTGATTTAAAATTCTAATGCAGTTAATTTTTTTATATTGAATTCCAATTTAGCTTAAGATGCACTATTTTTCAAACTGATGCAGTGGAATTTTATATTAACATTTTTCTTTTTTTTATAGGTTGGTACTGCGCTTTGTAATAGGACAGATTTAAACAACGAATTTGTGATATTGTGTGGACAGACCAAATATTGCCGTAAGAATTTGAGAGAGAGTAGGATAGGATGATTAATGATTTTGAACTATCTGATAACAAATGGTTAGGTGATATGTTTAATATGAGGGAAAGATGGATACCTGCGTATTTACGTGATGTGCATATGGCAGGACTTATACGTACTACTTCAAGATCAGAAAGTGAGAACCATTTTTTTGGTAAATGGACCAGCCCTCACCTTACTCTAGTTGAATTCTTAAGTCATTACGATACTGCTATTGAGTATCAAAGGTACATTGAGCGTAAGAATGACCATGATTCAAGATATAAAACTCCAAAATTCAAAACAGAACTTCCTATGGAGAAAGAAGCATGTAAGCTATATACTAGGACACTATTCTTTGACGTGCAGCATGAGATTTTTGGTTCTTATAAGTATTGTATTGGATTGAGTGTTGTTCAAGCTGAGAATATTGAGAAATATGAAATCCGTGATACTGAGTTTCGGAATGGAAAGAGTGGTGACAATGATTTTGCTGTTTATCAGGTATGTAAAAGATATCTGTAATGCACTACAATTAACATTGTGATGCACTAGAAACAGTAATATTATATACTGTAATGCACTATTAATTAACATTGTGATGCACTATTTTTATACATTTTAATGCACTGGTATTTTTATATACATTTATGTACTAGTGCATCACAGCATCATATCTAGTGCATCTCATTATCTTAATTTATTGTATCATATTGTAAATATTTCTTTATTTGTTTTCATTTATTTTTTTGTAGGTTGATTTTTGTAAGTCTGAGATGATTGTTCAATGTCGTATGGGCTTTTATGTCGTCATGCATTCTATGTTCTAAGGATGAACAATGTCAAGGAGTTTCCTCGAAAGTACTTAAAAAAGAGGTAGTTAAAGAATACCAAGCCTTCAAGATCTGCTCTTCCAAGAATAATTGGTGCATCAGATTTAGTACGGAATGAAGTTCTAGATATGTACGAGATTTTTGAATCTATTGTTGATCGTTTGGTACATGATTTGAGCAAGATGCATATATACAAAGACAAGTTGCAAGAGTTATTGAATCAAGCTGTAATTGATATTCCAACAGTTCCAAAGTGTGATGGGAAAGCTGTGATGAGTTCTATGCTAGGTGTGAAAGAACTTGAAAAAAAGTCAATAAACAATCCAGGCAAGAGTAAAACTAAAGGAACTGGTTGTTTTTCAAGGTTTAAGCCTATAGCTGAAGTATCTGCTGAAGAACTATCAAAGAGAAGGGTGTGTGGGGTATGCGGACAAAAGGAAGGCCATAATTCTAGGACTTGTACAAGGCAAATGGTAGAAACTACCCCATCAAAGAAAAAAAAGCAACAAGAACAGCCAAGAAGAGAAGGTTTGAAACAATCTACACGCAAAAATTGATTATTCTTTTCTATATTGAAAGCACACGTAAAACATGAGTGTTCTTTTTTCTTTTATTTTTTTTAAATAAAGCACTTGATGAATTGTAAAGAAAGAAAGGTATAGCATACAGTTTTAATGGAAGATTATATTAGTTACAGTATTTTTTTGGTGTTTATCATTTTGCAGTAAATTTTACTCTGTGATGCAATAGATTTAACACTATGATGCAATAGGTTTTCCATTATGATGCACTATGCATACATATTATAATGCAATATTTTTTAATGTCGTTTTATACACATAATTTTTATATCTTTTTTATATCTTTCTTATCTTCAAATACTGTCATACATTTTAATTTTCAATCCACATCAGAGAATCTTATCTTTTTCTTATCTTTAACTCCATAAACCTCACTTTCTCATCTTTTTCTCACCTTTAAATACTCATACAACCATTCCAATTTTTCATTCATCACATACACTCTCTTAACTTTATTATAAACTTTATTCTAGTTTCTCACAATTGTAGTTTCTCATTCATCTTTATACCTTGGAATGCTTCCTCAAGAATTGAAGGTGGATACTTTTAGATTAGCTTATGAATCTCTTCAATCATCTTAAACTTACAAACATCACCAACAAGTAGATAATTCATGTTTAATATGTACTTTGTTTGGTGATGTTTTTGTTTAAATTGATTCATGAGTTTCAAAAAGCATCTGATAGTGTCCATCTTCCATTTCTGGGGAAACATTTCAAGTAGATATTTAAAGCTGGTGCAATAGCAGAATAACAGTAGAATATGAACTGTTATGCAGTAAAAGAAAAATATTGATGCAGTTAGTATTAAATATAATTACAAGTATAAGTTACTGCATCACTATGTTATTCTACTGCATCACATAATTATTTTTACTACATCACAGTTACTTGATAAATGTAATCAAATTCAAACCATAGATAAAATCAATAACAAAGACCGGTCATTATAAGTAAAAGTACTTAGTTTTCAACATCCATTAACCAAAAGTAAAAGTACCATAGAAACATTATCTAAATTTTAAAGTACCATACAATTACTGATCATTCATTAAAACATATCCAAAAGATTTCAGTTTTTGAGTAATCTCAACAGAAATTTCCCATCAGCCTTCAATTGTCTTTTCCAGAGTTTCTTTAAACTTTTTTTATCAAATTTTGATCCATTCTGACATCAATATGATTTAAGATCTTAAAGCTTTTTCCTTGCTTCTTTGCAAATGCTTTAGCTGCTTTCATTACTTCCTTCTTTTTGAGATTTAGATCTTTGAGTAATATCTTTGCCAAGTACTTTGCGCGAAGCATTTTCAGTTGTCCACTTAGAGCTTCAGCTTCCCTATTTAGTTCATGCAAAAATACTTCTTGACCAATATAGGTTTTCATACGCCTCATGACAAAGATACCACAGTCGACACTATTGTAGATTTTCTTCCATTTTATCTGCACTAACCTTCGGTTTGCCAATAAAATCTCTGCGATTTTTGGGTGGTTTTTCCTTTCTAGGTAATTGATAAATGAATCAATCTGTGAAAATAATACGATACAGTTAAATTAATTTTAGTTTCTTACATGCTTAATATATATATCTATGATGCAGTAAAAACTTTGAAATTTAGTAGTTTATAACACTTTGATGCAGTAGGAAAACATTCTTTGTATTTTTAGTTATACTTACCACAACATTTGCATAATCCCCATATCTATCTGAGATATTTTCTATACCGTCGTCGATGTTGTCAAGGATGTTTATATCACCTTTCTTCATATTAAAGCAGATGAGATAGTAATGATTTGATCCATTTTCAATCATCTTTATACAAGGAAAGAAAACCTGTTGTCATTTTAATGCATTAACATCATTGAAATTCATGTTAAGAATCAAATCACTGAAACTTGCAATAATAAATCTATTTTTTTTTCTTACCAAACTGACATCATTGAAATCCTTCACTTTTCTTAAACACTTTTAACATTTTCATCAAAAACTTTATTTATTTTCTCCACATCCTTTCCATCTTCAATCATATGATGAGGCTGTTTTCATAAACATGAAATGTTTTATAAGCATTAAAAAGTGTCAATTAAATTTAGCTATATTATTTAGATAAATTTCTCACCAGCATCATTGTACTACAATAAACATTTCTGTTTCCAGAAAGTTTGTCTCTGAATTACTCTTCATCGTTTCGTATAATGCTCCATACATCAATTATACTTGAAGCAACTCTAATTTCAGGATAAAGGCTCAAGAAAAACGCATGTTTTAATTCTAATCCTTTTCCATGGAAAATAATATCACTGCACATTTATGATTCAACAACATTTTAGTATTTAATGCTGTAACATATAATTATTGATCAGTATAATCTAAACAGTGATGAAGTAACATATAAACATTGATGCAGTATCATATAAACATTGATGCAGTAACATATAAGTATTGATGCAGTAAATAATCTAAACAGTGATGCAGTAACACATGAATATATATGCAGTAATTATCAAATATTTGTATAATAAAATTTACCCTTCGGGACAGTTGTCACTTATGTATTCAACAAGCTTCATATTTGCTTCAGGCCATTTTTGGTAAATCACAACTTTTCTATCATAGAATGGTGATACCATAGCACTAGAGGGCTTTCCTATACGCTTTTCATTAATTATTTCAACCTCTTTAGTTTCTTCCATAGCCTTTGCGCCTCTTTTTTGGCCTCTTTTAGGTTTTTATGAATCCACTTTCACTGATTTAGGCTCTCGCTTTTTCGTTGGAGCCTTTCAAGCTTTACCCATTGCCTTTTTTGCCTATTCTTTGTTTGTTGCTGCGTGTTTACCCACTTCTTTTGATTTTGTTGCAGCATCTGATGTATCACATTTCCTTGTCTTTGATTTTGCTGCAGCAACAGTTTTTTCTTTTCGATTTTTCTGAATGGGAATGTATTTTATTGGTGCAACAGATCTCACAGGGACCGCATCAAGCACATTAACAGTTGATTCCTTTGCTGCATCAGCAGATAACCCTTTTGGTGCATCTGTGATATCGGTAGAACACAATAATGGCAGTTCCATCACTTTGTTAATCATCTCAGATTCGTTCAAGATAGATTCGCCTGCAATTTCCCAACTTAGCTGAGATAGTGTAGCATCTTCTACAAGATTTAGTTTTCTTTTCTTATTACTTGACACTAAATCCATATCAAATGGAACAACAGCATTAAGTTTCTCTTCATCGCTAGTTTTGCCTCCAGTAAATCTTCTCAAAGCCATCTTTTTTGTTGGTGTTTCCTTCAATTCATCATTCTTTTCATTTTCAGTTCTTTCTTTGTCCCCATCGTTATCATTATTTCTACCATCTTGATTTTTCTGTCCACCCATTTTATCATTCTGATCATTTTCATCATCTCGATCATTATGATTATCCCCACCATTTCCATCATTCTCATCATTTTCATCACCATTGTCATCTTTCTCATCTTCTTCATTATCACCTTCATCCCCATCGTTCTCATCATTTTTATCATCATTTGTATCTCCACCATTTCCATCGTTCTCATCATTTTCATCATCATCATTATTATCATTATCCTCACCATTGTCATCTTTCTCATCTTCTCCATTATCACCACCTTTATCCCCATCGTTCTCATCATTTTTATCATCATTTTTATCTCCATCTTTATCCCCATCTTCCTCATCTTTATCACCATTGTCCTCATTTTTTTACCACCTTCATCAGCATTATCCCCATCTTTATCCACATCCTCCTTATCTTTATCACCATGTTCCTCATCAACATTTTCTTTATCTAAGCTATCTTCTTTATATGAATTAGCAAACAAATCATCTCTTATTTGAAGCATTTTCTTCATCTCCTCGTCCTCAGGGTTTAATCTCAAAGCTATCCTCAACTTGTAATCAGTATGCAACATCAACTGATTACACAATAAAAAACTGTCTCTTATATCATCCTTCATTTCCGAAATATTTAAAAGAAACAAAGTTAGCTAAATGCATTACAGTTTTTTTTTAAATGTATACTCATAGAGGATATTTTTTTAATTTTAGTGCATCAAAGTGTATTAATGCACTGCATGTTAATTTACTACTAGTGCATCACAGTTCATAAATTACTGCATCATATTTCTTAAAGTTTAAATGAATTACATCTGTGTTAAAAATCTAGTGCATCACAGGGTACAATGCTTTTTAATTAATAATACCTCAAAGGATTTTGCTTGGAATTCTCTATTTGCTTCATCTATATCAATAATTCCATATAGTCCTGTTAATACATCAACATAGAATTCAATTAGAAATAAACAAGTTTTACAAAATTAAATAAATTTTTATTTAATGTACCTGTTTCACTCTTCTTCTGTTTCTTAATCAATTTCTTCTTTTTCGGAGCCTTTTCTATCAGTGGTTCAATCACCTCCACACCTTCTGCAATTGGTAGACAACCAAAACCCAGTTTAAGCTCATCTTTTTGTCTTTTATACAACAGTCTTGAACTCCATGCTTTGAAACCTGGAACACTTTTCTCAACTTTTATGGTCTCAGATGTCGTTGAATTAAGGTATATGATCTTCAAAAAATAAATGAGTATTAAAAATATAATAGAAAGTGTATTTTTTTGTTTAATATGTATTGCATCACAGTTTAACATTTAGTGCATGATAGTGTCAAATATAGTGCATCAATGTTTTATGTCTATTTGCATCATAGTGTCATAATCAGTCAATCAGAGTTTTATATTTAGTGCATCCCTTTATCAAATTTATTGCATCACAGTTTTATATTTACTGCATCCTAGTGTCATAATCAGTGCATAATACTTTTTTATTACTAGTGCAATTAAAGATAAAAAAACTTACAGCCAGCAAAAGTAATGGTCCACTGAAATATGAAGTTGGTTTAAACCCGGTACACTCCTTTACCATACACTC
This sequence comes from Chrysanthemum makinoi, assembly GCA_910596185.1. Classification (NCBI taxonomy): domain Eukaryota; kingdom Viridiplantae; phylum Streptophyta; class Magnoliopsida; order Asterales; family Asteraceae; genus Chrysanthemum; species Chrysanthemum makinoi. The sequence goes on along the minus strand of OU343217.1, from coordinate 166,474,932 downwards.
TAAAATATACGAGCACCAATCCATCTTTGAAACATTATCGGTATTAGAGAGAATTTGTTTAATTCTCTCATTTACCTGCCCATCTTTGTTTCCTTGGCCAAAAATAAAGAAGAAGAGGACAAGGAAACAAACTTGAAATTCCCAATTAACTTCTTTTATATCACACAAATGTTCCTCCAATTTTTGTATATAAATTTTGTTATTAACAACAATACTATCCAACATTTCTCTCCATTTTGCAGTAGTCTCTTCTAATACATTTTTCTCTTCAAGTGCTTCAACTTTTATCTCCCCCATTGGGATTCCAAGCATATCCCTGATCAGTTCTCGAGTAATTTTGATCTTTCTTCCATTTTTCATTTTTATCGAGCAAGTTTCTGTATCAAAATTTCTAACAACCCACATTCCTAATTGTGACGGTGTTGAATCAAAATGGAAATTATTATGAAAATCGCCAAACCCCAAATTTTCTAATTCCTTCATCTGAGGAGTCCTCAATTTCTCAAGAACTTTTTGTAAATTTTTAGGTGACATTCTGCTCATGATAGATATGGGTTCGTTCTTTCTAACCACTTCTTTTATATCTTCATCCTCCTTTTTAACCTTCTTTTTCTTTTTACCTGGAGTTGTATCAGAATCTGAATCCATCTCTGCTGCGGATCTTTTACCCTTAAACTTCTTTTTACTTGAAACAGAAATAGGATTCTTCTTCTTAACAGCTTTCCCTATACATGCAGCACCTTTAGAATTCTTTCCCTGATGTTCTAGAATAAGACTATGTAATATTTCCTTCCATTTTGCTGCAGTAGCCTTTTTTAAAGCTGGATTAATTAATGTGGTGTCTTCTTCATCTGTTTCAATATGATCAATCGTAACTCAGTTCAACCACTAGTACATCACAGAAACCATCAAGCATACAAAATCTCTTTCGTACATCATATAGGCAAGCTACATTTATACTATCTTACGCACACATGCTGCAAATTAAACCTACTGCATCTCAATTCAACCACTAGTACATCACATAAATTGTCAAGCATACAAAATATCTTTTGTACATCACATAGGCTACATTTATTATATCTTACGCACACACGCCGTTAATTAAACCCTATTGCATCTCAGTTCAACCTCTAGAACATCATAGAAACTGTCAAACATTAAAAATATCTTTCGTAAATCAAGTAGGCTACATTTATACTATCTTTACACACACACGTGCTGCAAATTAAAATTTACTGCATCTCAGTACAAACACTAGTACATTACAGAAACTGTCAAACATTCAAAATTTCTTTCGCACTTCACATATGCTACATTTATCGTATATTACGCAGACATTCTCCAAAATTAAAAGCTACTGCATCTCAGTTCAACTACATTTATCCAAAATTAAAAGTTAATGCAGATTAAAATCTATTGCATCACAGATCATTCACTAGTACATCACAGAAACTGAAAAACTAAGTAGTCTATAATTAAAGAGATACTCTTTATTTTAATTAAATAGCTAATGTTTGTATACATATAAACAGTGAAAACATAAATTTAAAGATACTGCATCTCAGTCTAATTACATTTAACCAAAATTAAAAGTTATAGCAGATTAAAATCTATTGCATCACATTTCAATTCCTAGTGCATCACATAAGGTACATTTAACCAAAATTATGCTCATATTGCTCAAAATATAAGTTACTGTATCTCATATCAACAACTAGTACATCATAAAAACTATATCTCATTTCAACAGCTATTGCATCATAAATTAAAACTTACTTGATGTTTCCGTAATTGATTTTTCTGCTTCAACTTGTTTTTTATCTTTTTTTCTTTTTTCAACAGCATCAGTCATCTTTCTGCTCATTTTATTTTCTAAATTTATAAAAAAAATAAACTATTTTAGAAATTTAAATAACATTTTTGATGCAGAAAATCATGATTATCGATTAATATACACTTACTTGGTGGTGAATTATCTGTTGCTTTCTTTTTCCCCATTGAAAATGCAGTAATTTTAATATTTTTTTTAGGGTTTTGATTTTTTAGAGAGAGTAATGAGAGGAAGTGGAAGAGAGAGAGAGAGAGAGAGAGAGAGAGAGAGAGAGAGAGAGAGAGAGAGAGAGAGAAAGTGATCGGTGTTTTGGGTGAAATTGGAATGAACGAGTTTTATACTAGCGCCTTTTGATTTTTAAGATACTGCATCTTTCCCCCTCAAGTTTTCAATATTTACAAAATTATGTTGCAAAATGGACTAGTATTCCCCTCAACTTTTCAATATTTTACAAAATTCACTAGTATTCAAAATTCCCTTTTTTTGCAGATAGGGCCTGTAATCTTTTTAATAACACAAATTTCATTGTGATGCATCACTTTTTTAAACTGCGCTGCACTTGATATAAGCATTAAACATCATTATTTAAAAGTAATAAATATCAAACAAGGAATTTCTTCATTAAGAAGTATTATACTTGATATTTAAAATTTAGTGGTCCAAACTATTACAATCAAGAATTTAAAACATCCAATAGTATTTTATCAAAATTACTTAATAATCTAACATCTTTAATACACGTTCATTCATTGTTTTGAACATCTCTTGAGAAACTTTGGCATTATCGTCCATTATGATTTTAAAGACCTTTGGTTGTTTCTTCACATATTCTTCTGCTTCTTTCAAAACTTTCGCCTTTTCTTCATTAAAATCCATAAGAATTATCTTCGCCAAGTACTTTGCTCGCAACAACTTGAGTTGTACTTTTTGACCAATGCTTTCTTTCTTTAACTCGTGCAAAAAAATGCCACGGCCGACATATGTTTCCATATGTCTCATCACAAATATGCCACAGTCCGAACCATTGAATGTCGTTCTCCAATCCATATTTAAAATTGTAGGTACAGCTATCAAGAAATTGACATATCTGGGGTGGTCTACTCTTCCCAGGTAGTTAACAAATGCGTATATCTGTAAGAATTATTAAAAGAATATAAAGTCAATGATGCACTAAATTTATAACAGTGATGCAGTGATTTTCAATAAGTTGCAGTAACTTAATAACTTTTGTTGCACTAACTGTAATACAGTATTATTTTTTATAGCTGTGATTCAGTGAATTGAAAATGTGATGCAGAAATGTTATGTAATAGATTTTTACACAGTAACTTTTTGTTGCAACTCTGATTGAATAAGAAAAAGAATTGTATTATACTTACCATAGTGTTTGCATAAGCACCATATCTTACGTCTAAATCTTCAAGATCATTATCTATGTTGTCAATGATATCTATTTCCACAGTCTTCAAATTAAAGCAAATCAGATAGAAATGATGTGAGTTTTTCGACATCTTTATCATAGGGAAGAAAACCTGTAGATATTTTAAGCGCATCAACATTTTTTAAAACTCATAATTAATAGAATGTCTGTATCAAATTAATAAGAATGCTTACCAAATCAACATCACTTAAACTCTTGTGCGGCGATTGTTTCAAAACAGTATGCATGTTTTCATCCATTAGTCTTGTTATCTTCTCTTTTGTCGCTCCATTTTCAATCAGGTTAAGAGGCTGCTTTAATCAATAAATTATTATGAAACACAAGTATGGGATATGATAAAAAGTCTATGATGCACTAACTTTTATAACTGAGATGCATTAACTTTATAATTGAGATCCAGTAACTTTCAAATGTTATGCAGTGACTTGTATATGTAATGCAGTACATATAAGTTTTAACCAATATTTATAAATTTGATGCAGTTTTTTAAAAGATAATCTCTTGAACAGGAAATGGCTAAAGTTACAGTTTACAATTACTTATATAGTGTATTTAAATCACTCACCAACATTCCGTAATGACAATATACATTTGCACCTCGTGAAATCTTGTCTCTGTATCGCTCTTCGTGGTTTAGTACAAGGGTCCATATGTCAAGTAGATTTGCAGCAACTTGGACATCAGGATAAAAGCTTTCGAAAAATGTCCACTCCGTTTCAATGTCTTTTTTCTTAAAAACAATTTCACTGTGATTCAAGTAAAAAATAAATAGTTATGAAGAAACAAATAAAGTTATTCAGCATTCAACAAATTGAGATGCAAAACATTAATAATAGTATGCAGTAACAACTATAAAGTGATGCAGTAGTACATAAACTGTGATGCAGTACGGATTGTGAATTTTTTTATACCTTCCATCATTACTTGTGCTCCATAGGTATTCAAGAACTCTCTTTTCTTCTTCAGAAAATGGTTTGTACAAGATAACTTTCCTTTCATAAAATGGAGAAATTAAAGCACTAGAAGGCTTAACTTCACGTTTTTCCCTTTGAATACCAAGTGCAGGAGGAACGGATCTTATTGGAGATGCATGAACAAAATCTTCATTCTCAATAGTTTTTGTGTTTTTTCATTTCTATACAGTAGGTTTTTTAACTTTAGCTGATTTAGAATTTCCTTCCTTCAATTTTTAATTTTTAACAGAAGTTGCTTTTTTTGCACATTTGGCTTCTATCTTTTCCACATTTGGCTTTTCAGCTTGTTTCTTTTCAGCTTGTTTCTTTTTGGCTTCTGCCTTTTTAGCTCCTGCCTTTTCCACATTTGGCTTTTTAGCTTGTTTCTTTTCAGCCCGTGGCTTTTTAGCTTTTGGTCTTTCTTCCTTTGGCTTTTCTTCTTGTTGCTTTTTAGCTTCTCTTTTTTTAGCCTGTGGCTTTTTAACCTCTTCGCTTTTATTAGTTGACGATCTACCTTGTGCTTCACCAGTTTTTGTCTTTAGGTCCATTAGAAAACTTTACCTTCACGCTTTCAAAGATTCCTTCATTGTTTTTCACTAACCTTAATTTGGTACCATTAGATGTTTCTGTAGTGCCTTCTTTCTGTATTTCAGAAGATATCAGAATTTCACTTGCTAAATCTTCGTGTCTCTCTTTTTGAATAGGTGCGGCTGATTTCATAGTATGTTCTTCACACACTCTAGATCTGTTTCTGTCCAACTTCAACTTTATACTATGAAAAGATTTTGTGATTCCTTGTTTTTGTTTTTCAACAATTTTTCGCATCTCACCGACTAATCCTTGTGTTTGCAGATTTTCCTGGGTACACAAAAATGGACCTTCTTTTTGCAGATTTTCATGGGTACACAATGGTGGTAGCTGCAAAAGAGAATCTACTAGATCCATTTAAATCTTGTCATTGAAGGATTTTTCATTTTTGGAATTTCCATTGAAGCTTCTTCAGTAAGGATTTCATTCAAAATTCCATCAATGTTATTTGAAACTAAATCATACTCGCAATCTTCTAGAAATCCATCATCTGTTTCAAAAGAATCAACGTTAACATTAGGTTTTCATGCAATAAATAGTATATTCCATGACAATGTGGTTGACTAAGTATAGTTTTGATGCAATAAATAGTATGCAATAAATAGGTTTGATGCAGTAAACAAGCATATGTGATGCAGCAAATATTATGATAAACAAGACCAGTATATGTGTTGCATCAAAGATTATGATAAATAAATAGAATAAAGTATATGTGATGCAGCAAAGATTATGATAAATAGTATGTAATAACCAAGTACATGTGATGCAGTAACCAAGTATATGTGATGCAGTAACCAAGTATATGATAAATAAATAGGTTTGATGTAGTAACCAAGAATATGTAATGCAATAAATAGTTATTAAATTAACAATTAACAAATGATGTTGTAAAAGTTTAAATTTTCATGAAATTTTATTCAGTGCTAATTTAATTCTGATGCACTTCTTTTAATTTTTTTTACTGTGATGCAGTAAATAAGTAACCATGATTCAAAAAAGATTATAATAGTACTGCATCAAATCTAAAATTCACTGCATCACAGTTAAAGTTTAAAGCCTAACAATTTATTTATCCTAAAACTTTAAACAGAATTCATATATCCAAAATTAGAATTCTGGTTTTTTTTCCAGAATTCAAGTAGTTAAATTAGAATTTGTTAAGTTATTACACATATTCAAATAGTTAGATAAGCATTTGTTAAGTTATTACACATTGCTACATATTTTATAATTGTCTTTGATGAAGTCAAATTATTTCACTTATTGGGTTTGAATTTCATTACTTTTATCTTTGATCCCACCTTCATCAGACCCCATCTTTTCTTGACTTTTATCTGACCCAATCAATTCTTGACCTTCATTAGACCCCATCTTTTCTTGACTTTTATCTGACCTAATCAATTCTTGACCTTCATCACACCCGATCTTTTCTTGACTTTCATTTGACCCAATCAATGCTTGACCTTCATCACACCCGATCTTTTCATGACTTTCATCTGACCCAATCAATGCTTGACCTTCATCACACCCGATCTTTTCTTGACTTTCATCTGACCCAATCAATGTTTGACTGCTCTCTTGCGATGTCTGAGATGAATCCAGAAGAGATGCATCAAACACCACAACAGAAAGATTTTTGTCAGATTCCTTATACTCTTGCACTTCTTTTTGTTTGACTCCTGTTTGTTTGTCCCCTTCTGTTTGATTGTCAACTACCTTCTGTTTGTCTCCTTCTTTTTGAATGACTAATCTTTCTTTTTCAATATCTTCAATTGCTTTATCATTTCCTTCATCTATATATGTGCCAAAAGTTATTTATTATACAAGTAAGTAGACATATATTAATTTTATTATAATACAAGTAGACATGCAATAAAATACCTAGGATAACATTCTCACATTGATCAAGATTTTCATCATCTCCTGTAACCTTTTCTGCTTCATCATTATCTTTCGTATCATCTTGAACATTATCAGTTTCATCATCAAATCCATTCTTACCTCCATCGGTATCTTCTGCAAACTTATTTTCTTCATTTATGTTTTTTCTCTCCTCAAGCATTTTGTTGAAGAGTGTATTTCTCTCCTCAAGCATTTTGTTGAAGAGTGTATTTCTCTCCTCAAAAATTATACGACTCATCAAGCAACTTGTTGAAGAGTGTATTTCTCTCCTCAAGCATTTTGTTGATCTCCTCGTCATCTGGATATGTTTTCAATGCTAAATTCAGCTTGTCATGGGTACGCATCATCAAATCCTTGCTCTCTGCCAAAAAATCTTTTAAACAGTCTTTCATTTCCTGCATGTTAAAAAAAATTTAGTTTACTGCATGACAATATATAAATTTACTGCACCAGTACTTATAAATATAATACATCTCAATGTGTTTCAATTTTATTGAAACACACATTCAAACACTTTTTTTATCTTAAAATGATACATGCTTAAGATTATATGCATTTATATGATGCAATCTACTGCAGCGTAGTTATCTAATGCATCATAATCTATACAGTGATGATACAGTCGTAACACAAACATGATTATTAGAGTTTTAGTAGTTGGTTGCAGTAGATTCATGTCTATACGAAAAATCTAACACAAACATGCATTTCTATTAAACATCTACTGTATTACTACTGCATTACTTTATAACATGTATTGGTCATGAGAAAAATCTAACACAAACATGTATTGCATTACTTTATCAAATGTATTCCATCACAATGTTTTTAATTCTATCTACTGCATCAATTTGTTATATATGTATTGCATCATAATATATTCAAATTACCTTTATTGATTTTGACTTGAAATCTTCAAGTTCCGCATCTCGGTTCATTTTTCCATACAACCCATGTGAACATTTGCGGTGTGTTGTTTCTATCATTCTCCTCTGTTATTATTTGAAAAAAAGAATAAACAATAATTAGTACTATATTATTTTATATTTTAATGCACCTGATATAACAATAATATTTACAAATTTATATTTTATAATTTATACTTGTTTCAATCATCTTGTTTTTCTTTTTTTTCAAATTCTTCTTTTGTTTTTTCTTGGGAGATTCAATAAATTGCATTCCTTCGACAATTGGAAGTTGACCAAAACCTCCTGCAATTTCTTCTTTCTCCCTTTGTTTCAACAACTTTGAACTCCAAGCTAGGAAACCTGGTAATGTTCTATCCACCCTTATAGTCTCGGAAACAGTTGAATTGATGTAGATAAGCTTCAATAGAAAAGAAAAAAAAAACAAATATTAGAATAAAAAATATATATATATTTCAGTAAAGAAAAACTGTGATGCAGTAGTTATAAAAGCTTTAAATAAAATCTTGTTACTGAATCACCAAAAGTAATGATGAATATTCTACTGCATCAGAATATATTAAATCTAATTACAAGTTTATGTTACTGCACCACTATGTTATGCTACTGCATCACATTATTATTCTACTGCATCACATTATTATACAGTAACAATTAAAGGGAGATGCAGTAAAAGGAATTTTTTTATAACTTACCGTCAAAAGAAGAATTGGTCCTAAGAAAAATAATCTCGGTTTAAAATTCTTTAATGAATCTTGCAGACATTCAAGACAGTAAGTGCACCAATCCAAATTTCTAATATTATCAACATCTTCAACGGATGGTAGAAACCTTTGATTTACAGATCCATCTTTGTTACCATGTCCAAAAATAGTGAAGAAAATTACCAAGAACGCTACTTTGAATGCCCAACCTTCATCTGTACTTTCACAAATATATGTTTCTAACCTGCTTACTGGATTTTTCTTTTTATATGAAGGTCCATCGGGATCATATACATCTAAAGGTAGTGTTTGCCTCCATTTTACCGTTTTTGCATCTGTTGTTGTTGTTTCAGGAAGAGCATCAACCTTTATATTACCGATTGGAATTCCAAGAATTTGATGAATTAGATCCCTGGTGACCTTAATCTTTCTTTCATCACTCAAAACCAAACTGCAACTTTCTGAATCAAAATTCTTACATAACCACATTGCTAATCCTCCTGGAGTTGAATCAAAATTGGATTCTCCACACAATAATCTCCAAACCCTATCTCTCCTAAAGCTCTAAACTGACCAGTTGTACAACTTCCAATAACATTCTGCAAAAATTTTGGCGACCCTCTTATTTGCAGATTTGCAGGTTCATACTTTTTACCATCTTCTTCTCTTTCAGTTTCTTCATTTTCCGATTCACATTTTTTACGTTTCTTTACAGCAGCCATTTTAACATTGGTCTTCTTTTTTGGAGTACGTTTTTCTTGATTCTTTTTATCAACAGATACAATCCTTTTATTCTTTTTATCAATAGAGACAATGCTTTTATCCTTATCAGTAACAGATTCAACAGCTTTTCCTTTAATCATTTTTTTCGGTCTGTTTGATTCCTCTTCCATTTCAGAAATTTCCTTACTTTTCTCTCTTGTTCTTTTACCTTGAATTTTACTACTTACCTCTTCTTGTTCATTTGTTTGATCTTCATCAGTTCTACCTGTAAAATTAAAACTACTGCATCAAATCATTCAAACACATTTAAAATAAAAACAACTTCATTCAATCACTTCATTAGAACTACTGCATCACTTTACTAATCCTACTGCATCACTTCTTCACTATAATTACAATAATTGCGTTAAAACAGTTTTCTACATTTAAAATTGTATGCGCATAACCTAAACTAAACTCATACCCCGCATAAAAATTCCCATTGCATACGTGTAGCCTATCCTACAAACAGTTGCATCAATAACACACATACAAAGAAAAACAATTTTTAAAAACTAAATCTCTCTGTCCGTAACCGAACCTAGAATCATACAACACTTAGAAGTTCCTAATGAAAATAATTTACATATGAATAAAAAAAAATTAACCTAGTTTTCAAAAATGAACAAACCAACTAAACTATGCTTAGCCTATTTCATCCTTATATGAAGCAACTAAACAACTACTACATCTGAGTTCAGATTGCATTACATCAGATATATAAAAAAGCGTACAAACAATTTTACACACATCAAACAAGCTACACTTACCCTTCATGACTAGATCACATTCCCCAACAAGTGAAGTTAAAAACACATCCCCTTCGAGACTACCCCCAGGACATTTCTTTACAGGTACATTTTTTGTTTGTTTCCTCTTATTATGTCCACGAATTCCAGTTTCTGTATCATGTACAACCCCTTCATTAACTAATCTCAAAATAACATCATTCACTTTAAATCATAAACTACTTCATCTCTTCTTTTAAATCACTGCATTTTGCATTCAGAAATTCATTCTAGTAGATTTCAAAACATGAGCTAATCAAACATATACATTTCAAAACATTTCAGATAAACAATCAGTCATACAAACTCACTTTCGCACATGACGCAGACTACATCTAACCAAACTCATGCTCATACGCTGCAAATTAAAAGTTACTGCATATCAGTTCAACTACTAGTACATCAGATAAACAATCAGGCATACAAACTCACTTTCGCACATGACACAGACTACATCAAACCTAACTCATGCTTATACGCCACAAATTAATAGCTATTACATCTTAGTTCAACTTCTATTGCATCAGATAAACAATCAAGCATACAAAATCAATTTCGCACATGGAACAGACTACATCTAAATTGACTCATGCTCATACGTTGCAAAATTATAAGCTACTGCATCTCAGATCAACTGCTAGTGCATCAGATAAACAATCAAGCATACAAAATCAATTTCGCACATGACACAGACCACATCTAACCTAACTCATGCTCATACGCTGCAAATTAAAAGCTATTGCATCTCAGTTCAACTGCTAGTGCATCAGATAAATAATCCCACATACAAAATCAATTTCGCACACGACAGAGACTACGTCTAACCTAACTCATGCTCATACGCCGCAAATTAAAAGTTACTGCATATCAGTTCAACTACTAGTGCATCAGATAAATAATCCCGCATAGAAAATCAATTTCGCACATGACACAGACTACATCAAACCTAACTCATGCTCAAACACCATAAATTAAAACCTATTACATCTTAGTTCAACTTCTAGTGCATCAGATAAACAATCAAGCATACAACACAATTTCGCACATGACACAGACTACATCTAACTAGACTAATGCTCATATGTTGCAAATTAAAAGTTACTGCATCTCAGTTCAACTACTAGTACATCAGATAAACAATCAAACATACAAACTCAATTTCGCACATGACACAGACTACATATAACCTAACTCATGCACATACGCCGCAAATTAAAAGTTACTGCATCTCAGTTCAACTACTAGTACATCAGATAAACAATCAAACATACAAACTCAATTTCGCACATGACACAGACTACATATAACCTAACTCATGCTCATACGCCGCAAATTAAAAGCTAGTGCATCTCTTCTTTAGTGCTACTGCATTTATCATTCAAAAACTCATTCTAGCACATTCAAATACGTAATCTCGTTACACTATACTTAATCAGAAATTACACTTTGCAAAACATAAGCTAATGCATCTCTTCTTTAATGCTACTGCATTAATCATTCAAAAACACATACACGCACATATTCACAACTAAAACTCATTATGCTAGTCTAAATCATACATTATACTTTACAAAACATAAGCTAATGCATCTCTTCTTTACTTCTACTGCATTCATCTTTCAAAAACACATACACGCACATTTCCACAACTCCATTATGCTACTCTAAAACTTACATATACTTTGCAAAACATAACCTACTGCATCTCTTCTTAAGTACTACTGCATTAATCATTAAAAAAACTCATTCTAGCACTTTCAAATACGGAATCTCATAACACTAGACTTTATCAGAAACTAACTACACGTGACCTAATTTGTTCAGTGTACTTACTGTCTGATATAGTAATAGTTTTTTCCGGAGTTGTTTGATTTTTTCTTATAGATCCACCAGCGGCAATTAATCTACCACTTTTTCTAGTTGCTAAATCGAAAAAAGTAAAAAACGATTTCAGTAAATTAAAATCACTATGATGCAGTGGATTTTGAAATCTAGGGTTTGAAGATTAACTTACGAGGAGGTATAAACTTTTTGATATTCGTCTTTGTCATCGATCGTCAATTTTGATTGCGTGAATTTTGATTGTAAATTTTGAGTGTAATGAGAAGAATCAGATGAGATCTAGGGTTAGATTTAAATTTTTGAGTGTACTGCGAATTTTGTTAAAGGTACGAGTAATATGCGTTTGTTTACATCCGTCCCTGAAGTTTCCAAAATTTACAAAAATGCCACTCCGCGTTTTTTAAGATTGAAATCTAATCCAACGGTTGAGATGGCTTCCCATTCTTTTCATTTTAAACATCTTTTCATTTTAACCCCACCCTATATATATATATATATATATATATATATATATATATATATATATATATATATATATATATATATATATATATATATATATATAGTTACGATCAAATAAGAAGATTACTTAAAATACGAAGGAATAAGAAGAACTATAACCGCAAATCCGAGATACACCGACCTAATTTAGATGCATCCCTATAATCTTAGATGCATTATAACGCACCATAGTGTGTTTCTATCTTTTAATCAGATGCATATACGTATATTAGATGCATTTCATAATTTCTCTTGTTTTTTGTTCCTCTGCACGTGCCAAAATCATGAAAATCAATTTGCACCATCTATACATCAAATTAACTTTCGAAACTCAAGATGTTGCATCTATATGAATAGAAATGCATCTAATGCAAGTCGTTGCATCTCAAATGCATGGTTTTGGTCACTTCTCACCACTTCTTATTTTAATTTACTTCTCACTGGATATATATATATATATATATATATATATATATATATATATATATATATATATATATATGTATATATATATATATGTATATATATATATATATATATATATATATATATATATATATATATATATATATATATGTATATATATATATATATATATATATATATATATATATATATATATATATATATATATATATATAGAATCCGGATCGATTGAGAAGGTTTTTATTTTGAGAAGATTGAGAAGGTTTTCAAAAATGATAGATTTTTAACTTTGATTCATGTTTTTCAAGCGTAAAACTCATTTTAATGTGATTCAAATTCGAAATGTGTAAAAAAAATTTGAATCAATGTTAAAAATCTCACGATTTTATGATATATGTAGAATACTGAATCATTTGTACAAATTTAACGAATCATCATCATAACTCGATTTTAACAATGATTTGTGAATCAAATTTGTGATTTATAGATTTGATTCACCATAAAATGATGTTTACTTGTAAATCAAATAAAAAACATGAATCAATTTGCTCAAACGAAGATTTCTCAATCTTCTCAAAATAAAAACCTTCTCAATGGAACCGGAGCCTATATATATATATATATATATATATATATATATATATATATATATATATGCAATTTTGCATCTGTGGAGGGATATACAGTAAAACTTCTATAAATTAATAGTGGTGGGACCGAGATATTTTATTAATTTAACGAGATATTATATCGATAAATTAATAATTTATTAATTTAAAGAGGTGTTACGCATGACATTTAAATTTCCAAGTCCAATATACTAGTTACAATGTATACTAGCTAGAGATGAAAAATAAATTAGAAAAACAAGTTTCAATTAACATTTTATAAATTCACATTCACAAATAAATTGAATTTGTCAAGTTCATTGTTTTTTAATAGGTAAAAAGTTAGTTTCGTTGGAACAAATTCCAATTACGTATGGCCTTAATTGAATTTGTACAAGTTCCAATTACGTATGACCTTTATATAGTGAATTTTTAAGTAATTATTAATTTATAATTTTGTTGGGACAAATATATACACTGGGGTTTCAAAAAAATATTATCTTATTATTTTATCGATTGGGGTTTAAATTTGTACCGGTCCCAAGTTGAGACTGGACAAATTATTAAATTTATCGAGTATTAAGTTATAGAGGTTTTACTATATATGCAAATGCTATAATTAAAGAGTGTGATTTGAAGCTCAAGGGAATTGAATATGAACACATTAGAGAAAAGATGATAGACCAGCGTGTCATGGCCTGTTTCAGACGAATTTCGCTAATGAAAAAGGGACAACCTCATTTATCTTCAACGCATCTTATTTTCTGTAGACTCCATTATTTCCCAACAAGGCATGCATATTTTCTGTAGACTCCATTTGTGCATCTTGCGGTCTTAAAAGACAACCAAAATGTATACAGAATGTCAGAATCTGTATGTGTTGAATATGTATTTCACTTCATCTACATACCATGGAAAACCAAAGTGACCAGATTACAAATGCAATCTATATATGCTGATTAATGGATGAGATTCTTACAGTATATAATCAAGTATAGTTCCAAATACGTATATACCACAGAAAGATTTTAGAAACTGTTGACACGGCGGCAACGACACCAGAAAGCTGTGCCACCACTTCTACCTCGAGCTACAGCTATTTCTTCATCAATGTAGAACCATATAAAGAAGGGATTCTTCGTAGTTGGTTCACTATCGTCATTTCCTTTAATGTTAATCTCCAACGGGTTAAAAGGTCCAATTTTTATTCGTATTAGCTCGAATATGAAGGCCAGTATTCTCTTTTTCCATGAAAACCTACCTTCAAATGTCAGGCACCCGAGAGGTCCTAGGTAGACTCCGTTTTCGATCCTCCTTGCCTAAAAAATTAAGGCTTCACAAGTTATTCATGCAGTTTTTGTAATTATAACTAGGGATTAGGTCGTTGAATAGCAAGGTAATTTTCGAAATGTACCGATTTGGTACGTGAACTTTAAAACAGTTGTAGAAATGTAACGAACTTTCATAAGTGTTCCAATTTGGTACGTGATGATGACATGTCATGTTATAAATGGTGCCACGTGTCAGACTTTCAAGTCTGCCACGTCATCATCACATACCAAATTGGAACAGTTATGAAAGTTCGTTACATTTACACACGTTTTTAAAGTTCACGTACCAAATCGGTATATTTGGAAAAGTACATTGCGATTGTCTGACCTAATCCCTTATAACTATGACAAAGACATGGAATATTTCATACATAATCGGCGGTGTGCAAACATGGTTGTACTATCTCAGCGCATCTATATATTTTATATTATTACACCTAATGAGTCAATTTACTAAAATTTATGCATAAAAGAAAAATGGATTAAATAGGTTGAAAGGTTCAAATGTACCAAAAGTTGAACATAGTGTGACAATGTAACAAATCTCATGATATGCTATGATATAAGTTCAAATTATAACTGTAGTACTGCAGTTTTTCTAATCTAAATTGCACATTGGTTATCATCTTCTACATCCTAGGTCTTCCCGTTCCATCATCTGGCTTATGTTCTTCATGTAGCATTCAGACCGAATGACTCTATGAAATTACGTTGATACTTCCACATATTATGGGTAACGTAGGAGACATCTCTATTTTTCCCCCCGGGAATCTTTAGAATTACCACTGCTTAGCTTTCAATTCGACTCTGACCATCAAATGAAATGTGAATAATCATTCATAAGTAATATTCTTTGGAAAGCGTTACTTTTAACATGCAATATAAAAAGGGTATGTGGTCAAGCAAGTGAAAGTGTCATTACATTGCTATTAATGACTTATCATGATTGGATGGCAATCACTAAAAGTCTAAAATTGTGGAAACAATTTCGAAAAAAGTGAATACATAACCCATATAAATAAAATACGTTTTGACAAGTTATTCTGCCTGACCCGCCCACTTTGCCACCTCTTCCATCATGACGAAATCCCTGTGTTGTGTGTTTTTTCGTGCAATTCTTTGCTATCCACGAATACAAGTGGTGCGATTTTTGTTAAATTTTAATAGTAAATGGATACATGAACGCCAAAAAGTATCAACTCAAAGTATCAGCATCCACGTAATTCAGTTAACATATAGCTTAAAAGTTAATGGGATGTCATTGTTCGTTTATCTCTTATATTGATGATCTAATTAATAAGTTGAGGATGCTTACAGCTGCATCAAATCTCTGAACTGCAGTAATGGGAAAGAATTTGCCACTTTTCAGTCCTTTCTGTAACATTAAGTAGTAAACCCCATTATAAGTATATGTATTAATATAGAGCATCATAAAATGTATAGTTGTCGAGTTAACCTGGGCTGTATATACAAGCATCCAAGTTTTTCCAGGGGATTCTGATCCACCAAGAGTTTCACAAAACTGTGAAGGATCGAGTTTAGCCTTCTCTAGCAATTTGAGGGCGGATAGAATCTCTGTGCCTGCTACATTTCTAGTCTTTGCAGCCTTCTTCAGTAGTGCTACACTCTCTTCGACTTCCTAAACAATCATTTGTTAATTACGGAGTTTTTGGCAATAAAATATTGAAACTGATTGCGTGGAAATAAAATAACTAAAAGAATATTAATATTAACACCAGCTGTCAAAGTTAGTGTTTTGATATGTTTGACAAATTCTCATTATTTTTGAATGACCTCTCTTACTCATATAATCAGAACCAGTTTTGTTGCAGTTAATCGTAAACTCATGACTTTTAATTCAGTTTTTTCATCTCAGGTTAATTTTTTGTCTTTCTCCAACAAACGGGAATAGGTAATTAGAGGGTGTTTGGATTGCTTATCTTTTTTCGGCAGAAAAGCAGCTTAGAGTGTTTGTGTAATCCAAAGTGCTCTTGCCATCTGTTTTATTTTGCGGCTAAATAAGTAGCTCTGAATTGGCAGGTAAGGAGCAGGAGCAGCTATGTCGTGTTTCAAAGTACTTACTTGTATGAGATTAACTTATGTTTACCCTAAAGGTGGAGGTTCATTTGATACCATCTAACTCGCATGTGACTAAGTATTGTGATATTTCATTTACATGTAATTCTGATAAAAACTATGGCAAAAACTATATATGTATACTGATTAGAATCCATGCTTTTCATCTGAGGGAAATTTTATTATGCATATTTAAATTTGATTAGTTACAGCCAGAAACAGAAACAGAAGAGTTTTTAATGGGACCATTGTATTTTAAAAAGATATTTAACAAAGCGTGTACTTTTAAAACTAATTAGCATATCAATTAGCTATTTTCTTTAACAAAGTCATAAAAGATTAAAAATCATAAGGATGATGTCCTCATTTTCGCCAATCTCGCTATTTGAGACTCTTTCATGGTGATAGGATGATGTAAGGCATGATTCTAACGTTATTGCCTGAATTTTGAATTTTGTGTGCTCATTTGATGACTCATCGCCTCCCGCCTAGAGGAACCACGTGAACAAACTACCATACCATGTAGTTGTTATCATCACAACCAATACGATCAACGAAACTTAATACCACAATGGACTAAGGAATAACATGAAAACCATAACTATCTCAAAGTTATACGACAGTATCCTACGTTCGTGTTGATTTGCTTAGTTATCGGAAACTCTCGAACTAAGTCAATCAAACCGAAATTGTACATCATATCTAATCTGAATTTTATGATTTCTTTAGATCATCATTTGTACCTACGACTGATGATGTTCGAATCATGCTGAAACAACTAAAGAGTTGGCAATGCCAAGGACGTAGGAGACGAGGACATCATTGATTGAGAATGGTTGCAATTACTTATGAATTTAGGGGCCTAATTATTTATAAGTTTCTATCAATTTATGACTTTGTAAAAGAAAAAGAATATTATGTTAATTTCTTTTAAGTGTACATACTTTGTTAAATATTTTTCTCAATTACCACTGTATCCTAAAAAACTCGAAACAGAAAAAGTAAGCAATACAATCATGAGAACATAAATAAAAGATATACTAACAAATCTTGAATGGTTTGAGCAAGACAATGTCATCAAACTAAACACTTGTATAACCCTAACTAATCTATTGAAATGTGAATACCTTATTGGGTGTTGATTGTACTTCATCTTGGGCAATAACAACAGGGTTTTTCTCATCAAGTGAGGCACAGGCACTGACTGAGGATCTCAAACTAGTAAATTGTGTTGGCTTTGTAAAAGCTACTAGAGGATGATTTGGTTGTCTGAGAAAGATGTGAGGTGAAATAGAAACCACCCCATTAACACATGGTGGTTTGGTAAGGGAAAACATAGAGAGGATTTTGGTGGGAATTTGGGCAACTTTATGAGCCTCCAAGCATCACTCATTTTGGACCAACTATTTTTATTACCCTCATCCTTTTCTAATTATTTTAGTTCACATATACAAGTCATTTTCTGTTTTGTAACATAGAATTTTGCTCGCGCGTTATAGCGACGATATCCTGTAACACAATTTCGGGTGAACAATAACTAATTTTAAATGTCTATATAATACTTGAAAAGCTATTTGTGTCTAGTTTTCAATATTTTATTATTGATATAATTTTTATTAAGTATTATAATAGCACTATCAAAAATATTTAAGATCAAAGTTGATAAAAAAGTACTTCGAAAAGTCAAAACACGATAAATAAATTGGGACGAAAGGAGTAATAAAAAAAAATTGTAATATGGTCTCCTATATAGTAGAGTTTAGAGAAATTTTATTTTGCCAACTCTTATTTTGATGCTTACCAAAGGAGAAATCTCCATCATCCATTTAGTTTGATCTAATGATGAGGCTAAGATTTAATATGTCAACCTATTTATTCACATTTTTTTGCCTTTTCTTGTCTTTTTCTTAGGTTGACAAATCTCCATACATTTTCGTTTTCTTGTCTTTTTCTTTTTTTTTTGTCTTTTTTTTTTTTTTTTTTTTTTTAATTCACATTTCTTTTTTCACATTTATACGTTTTCGTCTGTTTTCATACGTTTGCGACTGTTTTGAGACATTTTTAAATGTTTTCTTCCGTCTTCATACATTTTCGTCCGTTTTCACACGTTTTCCTCCGTTTTCTTTCGTTTTCGTCTATTTTCATATGTGTTCGTCCGTTTTCTTTGGTTTTCGTCCATTTTTCAGACGTGTTTTTACGCTTTCATATGTTTTCGTCCGTTTTCATACGTATTTGTTCGTTTTCGTACGTTTATGAATATCACAAGTGATATTCTGTGATATTCATAATATCAGTTATGATATTTTGAATATCACTTGTGATTTTCATGTTATAAAACATTAGTTGAAAATCACTTGTGATATTCAAAAAATCACTTGTGATATTCAGTGTCACTTGTGATATTCAGAACATCACTTGTAATTTTCAGAAACCTATGAAAACGGCCGAAAACATGTAAAAACGGATGAAAACGTAAAAAACGGACGAATATGTATGAAGCGAAACATAACGTAAAAAACGGATGAAAACATATAAAACGAAAATGGCAACGAAAATATGAAAGTGGGCACCGGACGAATAACGATAAAAGCAAAAGGCGAAGCGTATGAAAATGACGAAAAGCGGACGAACAAAAATGTATAAAAACAAACGAAAACGTATGAAAAAAAATGTGAATAAATAAAAAAGATAAAAAGACAAGAAAAAGACGTAGACTTAGGTTGACATATTAAATCTTAGGTTAATCTCCACAATTATATCAAAGTAGATAGATGGTGGAGATTTGTCAATTGGTAAGCACCAAAATAACTCACATATAGAGTTTGTGGATGAAACTATAGAAATTATTAGTATTGAGATTAAAAAAAAAAAAGAAAAAAAAAATGTCGCTTTCTTTTAAAAGAACCTACACTAAGAAAAGTTGTCATGGCTTTTTTTTCTTTTTTGAAATTTTAGATGGGAATTGTTAAGATAATTATTTTAGTAAACAATATTGTTTGAATTTTTATATAGAAATTTAAATTTAAAAAGGGTATTTGAAGATTAAATATTATTCACTTTTAAAATTTTAAGTTTTAAGGAGAAAAAAAAATGTTGCTTTACATGAAGTAGAGATATGACCAGGGCCGTCCTGTGAATAATTTCGATGGCCTTGTGCTATAATGTAAACTAGGCCCTATGTTAAGACCATAGATATATCAACCTTATCACAAATACCCACTTAACGAACACAAGTATACCACGTTAAACCAACACTTTATGCGTAAATAATAGGAAAGGAAAAGATGAAGAACTTGGTGACTTGAATATGAATTCGTGTATGTTAGAGAGATAGAGAGAAGAAAGATGAAAACAATAAGTTGTATATTGCTTCAAGGAAAAACACATACACACACACACTCAAGCACACCCCTCAAATGACCATTTGAGGGGTATTTATAGTACAAGTAACTTAAAACCCTAAAAGGCTTTGCTTGGGCTTTTCGTGGGTTGGACATGGATTGGGCTTTGGATACTTAAGCTTCAAACGGCTAGCATAATCATAACGCCTAGCCATTTAGCTTAGTCCAATCCACGAGCCCGTTGACTATTCTATCACGATATCTAACACACGTTACAAAGTTCCTAAATGTGAATGACCATCACTTCTAATATAAACTATTAAGGCTAACAATCTCCCCCTAAGGGGTGGTCATTCAAATGATGCTCCACTTGATTAAGTCTTTACTTTTCTTGAGCTCAAACTTTGTGTGTAGATATAGAATAGTCTTGATTCTTTGTTCCTTCATGCTTTGTGATCAGTTAATGTGGTTGTCTGCCGTTGTCAACTTCGTTGGTTTGGTATCTCCACGTCTTTCTCCACCATGCTGACACTTCTATTTGACTTTGAGTTTCCAATGATGAAGTTCTCGAGTCTTTACACTTTGTAGATTCTTTGACATTGACGAAGAATCATCTTTAACTTTGAGTAGCCTTTGATTATGATGAGAACTTTCATGTGTTGTTGGTATGAGCATGTGGAGAATCTGCACGATCAATCCGCTCCGGAGCTTCCATAAGAAGAAAACATAAAAACAGGTTAGTAATAAGCGGATTCCGGCACTTACAAGTTTGAATTTCGAGGGTGTTAACAGCGTAGTGTGAAAACACGTCTCTAATTCTCACATGGGCCGTTCCTGAACTGGAGTCCCACAAGTGAGATAACACGATATACCGAAGTACACCTCTAATTCAGATGAGTCAGCCGGTACACGAAGCATCACCCCACGACTGTAGACCGTTTGAGACACACTAAGCGTAATCCACGAAGAATTACCGAAGTGACCTGCTGTCAGGGCTGTTTGATGTTGACCCTGGTAGGAATTTCCATTCAATCACTGAGGATTACAGTTGTAACTCCCCTCATAAATGTTCTGGCAGATTGCTAAGATCTGCGTAGGACTCTATAATATATCACTTGTGTCCTTATTGATGAACAACAAGCGATTTCATGTCAAGTGTTCCTATGAGATCTATTGATGAATCTCGTGGCTCTAAACTCAATAAGTGCATTATGGTTTTCCTGAGCGGAGACTAGGGAGAGGGTCTCCTTCTTCAATATCAACGATCTCTAAGAGAAAGTCGATAGATTATGCAAGGTTCCCAGTGAGAATGAAACAAATCCTTTTGAGAGGAATTGAGTGGCTAGAAGGTTTAGTGCAGTGCGTCACTAGGTCCATGACGTCTTTGTCTTCAATACCAGTGTCATCTAGTGACAACCAGTAGCAGATGAATTGAACCCGGTTTCTGCCCTAAGGTTGAATATGGAGGGCTATTTCTTTTCACCCTTTTTCATTACATTTCTTTTTAATTCTTCAACCCCTTCTTTCTCCTTTCTCACATTACTCCTTTTTTCAATCATTCCTAAGGACTTCTAGTTCTAAACTATTTGTGATGTCCTTGGTTAGATCCCTCCGGCTCTGGCGGATCATAGGACGAATTTCCTATCCTTAGACACCTTATAACTCCATGGCTGTCCTATTGTTGCCATAAAACCATTTTCTTGAAAATCTCTCAGGGTGTTTATGATAGAAAACATGTTTGAAACACTCCGTGAGGTTTATATTTTCAGAAGCACTCCCCCTTCACATGTGCTTATAAGTTTTGACAGAAATCTGCATAGAGAGGGTAGAGTTCGCACTTTTTGAATTGATCGGCTCATGATAGACAATTCCTCACGAGACACGGATTCGTTGCCTAGTTAAAGAGTTCCATTGTCAGTTTTTAGGTGACAACTAGATCTAATAACTAACTTGAAGTTGTAAACACTCCTTGAAAAGGAGGTTAGACCCATGAAGGTGCATATCTATCACAAGTTTCTAGAGATGGTACATTTATGACTTTGATTCCGTCAATTCATTGGTTCCGTCTGAGTCGAGCTCTTTTGAGATTCAAACAACTATCATTAAACTTTTTTGATCGACTTTTAATCACGTTTCTCCCCCTCAAAAATAGCATATCTATGATGTTTTGAAACAAAATGATTAAAAGATATGTTTTTCGGAAAGCATTTGGAGAAACTGATTTAGCATGAATTTTGGAACAATTACGGTTTTATACTCCCCCTTAACGAAAGCATATTTTTCATACAGAAAATTTAGAATCAATTAAGGGTTTATAGGGAGTTATCTTGGTACCAAATGTGAGAGATTTTGAAAAATCTTTTTGAAAAATTTCGAATCAATGGTACACAAGATGAGAAGAAGATTTTGAAAATCTTTTGAAGATATTCGAGAAGAATTATCTTCATTTGTTTTAGGATAAGTGCTCGATATTTATGAAAATCGATTTTGCGTAGCTTTTTCCTTTCTTTAAAGTCGGGTTCTGATCTGAAGAAATACTGCAAGCCATTATGTTTTTAGGAATAGTGCTTGAAAAATATTTAAAACCTTTGATTTGGTTAAGCACTTTTCCTTTCTTTGAAGCGGGTCTGAACTGATGTGTCCGAAGCCATTATTTTGAAGTCCGGGTTTTTCGTCTGAGTATACGAAAGCCATTTTGTGAAGAAATTTTGAGAAATGACATGTTTTGAAAAACATTTAAAGAACTCTCGCTCAAGCATCTGTACATGTCCGTATCATTGTTGAATGGCATTTCTAGAAACGTCTGAATTTCGATTATCTGAGACATGTCGGAGAAGAATATTTTTGATTTTTTGATTTTATATTGTTTTTGTATTTTTTGAAAAAATTTTCTATTTTTGTATTTTGTTTTTGTTGGTTTTATAAAAGAAATGGAAAATCAAAGATAGACGATAGAGAGAATGAACAAGAAGAGTTTACAGAATTAGAACCCTCTGATGAGCTGGGTTCTAAGATATTTGATTCACCTGCAACCAGAGAAGAAGAGTTTTCACAAATAAAAGTGTTAGAAGTACAAGATTCCTCACGGTGAGGGTGATCACTATCAACGGTTGTAGTGGTTTCTACTTCCTTATCCTGATGATTTTCACTACTATCTGTGTTGGTGCAAGTATCAAAAATATTTCCTGTGGGAATCCACGTAAGACCAACTTGGTTGAAAAATT
The DNA here is from genome assembly GCA_910596185.1 of Chrysanthemum makinoi. Taxonomy (NCBI): domain Eukaryota; kingdom Viridiplantae; phylum Streptophyta; class Magnoliopsida; order Asterales; family Asteraceae; genus Chrysanthemum; species Chrysanthemum makinoi. Next base: position 166,451,685 of record OU343217.1, on the reverse strand, counting down.
TTCCCGTGGGTTTCCACCTAAGGTAAGATCTAGGAGTTGTTTTCTTATCAGATGCAGCGGAAGACTCATTTTTGGAAAAACTACGTCCTGAAGAGATCCACCTATTAGGTTTCCTTTTGATGTTCATCTTGTCACGGGTTTGTTGTTTGGTTTGGAGTCTAAGTGGATTGTGCCTTGGCGCGAGAATTATCTTTCTTGAGATATTGTGAGACACATGCATCATGATTAGCTGAAAAGACACATTTTTTACATGTAGTATAGACAAATTCAATATTCTTGTTTAAAACAGCAGCTTTAACTTTGTCACTCTGAGTCTTGTGGAAATTGATTCTTGTTCAAAAAGACTTAGAATTCCTAGTGTTGTTTTCTAGGGCATAGCATTTTCTTTTCTTGCACTACTCTTAGATGCAAGCCAATCCCTAGTCTTTTGTAGAGTGTTCCTAGGTAATGGTTTACTACTACTAGCAGTGCCTTGAAATCTTGTAGAATTCATCACCCTAGATGTTGCACCTAAAATTCCATCTTTTCGAGTCTGTGCCTTTTTCCTAGCTTCTTCTAGATAGTGATTTTGGACTATGTCGTTAGAACCGACAGATTCTTTAACTGGATTTGCGGTCACATTTCGTGTACTATTCCTAGAGATGCCAGGTGTAATCACTTTTTCTTTCTCAAAAACAGGTTTTTCAAAAGCTTTGATAATTCTCTTTTTGATATGCAGGGACTGTGGAGTGATGTTTTGACAAATCATATTTCTCATTGACTTTTGGAGGAGGTGAGAAATAGACATTTTGTTTGAAAACCGGTTTTGGAACATTTGTATTCTCCTCAGTCAATGGTTTTGCAAACTTAGTATCCACAACCTTTCCTTTTTGACATTCCACTGAGCCCTCAAAAGATCATTTTGCTCTTTCATGTCCTTGTAGGCACGCTCATACGACAGTTTGCCATACTTGCATTCCACAGATTTTCGATCAAGTTGTTTAAAATATGACACATTTTCTTTTCAAGTTTTTCAAGAGCTTTTTCATATTTTGAAACAATTTCGGAGGTCTCAGACTGAGTCTTTCATGATCTTCAACAGAATATGTTTGCAAAATGATGGACATAATATCAGTAGTCAGAACATCTTGAAGAGAGAATCATTTAAATTTTCCAAAACTTTGATTTGTTCAACACGTCGTAGCTTGCTTTACCGGGGATTTATGGTCCTTGACAAAGTCGTTGTTTCTTTCAAAAAGCGCTTTTCAAATGAATTACCCTTGCACTTGCGATGGCATTCGGTGAGGGGCAATTTGAGTTTCAAAAAACTTTCTTTGTTCGATGTCAAAACTAGAGAACCGGTTGTTAGGTGTAATAGTGGTTTTAGTTTTAACAGTATGTCTTGAAGATCCACAATTCTAGTTTTTACATTTTCTAAAATACTTCTCGCATCACTTGTGTTAAAAGGATTGTTTGAAGACATTTGTTCAATGTTCGAAAGAGAATTGGAGACAACAACTGGTTTTGAAACAGATTTTGAAACAGGTGTTGACTCTTTGTTTGAAACACTTGGTGTGATGGAGAACTTTGACTTTTCTTTTTGATTAACAAAAGTAATTCCGTTAATTTTGTTCCATTTGTTATAATCAATTGGTTTGATTTCCGGATTCTTTTGTTTCATTTTTGATCTACTCTCCTCAGATAGTTCTAACGTTTCAAGAGAATCACGAACAATAATGGGTTCATGCAAAACATTTCCATTGTTTAACACATTCTAAGATTTCTGAGCTTTCTTGAGAGCAGTAAGGGTCGTTACCAAGTGCCATTCTATTATTAGTATGAAAATGCGGATTTACTTGATTAGAAAGCTTCTTGATTGTTTGAGCGAGAATGACCGTTGTAAAAGCAAATTTTCCAAAGTTTTTATATTTTCATTCTTATCAAGAATTTCATCAAGAAGAGAATCTTCTCGTTTTGAAATATCAGTAATCAACTGCTTTTCTTTTTCAAGATTAGAAAACATTTCTTTTTGTTTAGAAAGTTGGTTATTTAAATCAGAAATTTCCTTGTTTAAAGATTTAATTTCCAAGTTAAATTCACATCAAGTGTGTTATACTTGATTTGCAATTCTTTTCTTTAGAAACCAAATTTCGATAACCAATTTCTAATTTCGATTCTTTGTTTTTCTGAAATTCAAAGGCTTTTGCGTTCTCCTTGTAACTCTGAAGCTCAGCGGTCAATTTGGCATTCGCGGCCTTAACATCGCGATTGACCTTTTAACTTTTCAATTTCAATGCCACGGTTGTTGATTAATGATTCAAAATAAGCGCGAGTTTCCTCATCAGTCTCAGTATTTTGTGCCACACTGCCTCCTTAGGATCCACATCGGAGTCTCGAGTTAGTATTGCTACAACTCGGATTGTCCGGTATGTATCATAAGAAGGTCGCGATGTCACGAGAATCTTGTTCATCATGAGTAAACCGATTAGCAACATTACTATAATTTGGTACCTCATTGAGTGGATCGTTATGGTAGGCGGGAGGTGAGTCAAAAGTACCACTTGATGTTGTGTCCTGGCGGTTGGTTGTAAGGCGGTAGCTTGCATTATCATTTGCTTTCTGCCGTCACGGATCTGATTCGTATTCCTCGTGATCCAACTCTATTCCCAATTTTTCTTTCTTTGCTAACAACACCACGTACTTGAGGTTGGAGGTAGTATGTTGAACCCGAGCGATGCCTGAGTCTTGGCTTTGAGGTCGGAGGTAGCATTCAGACGAAGTCATAAAACGATTATTTCCAATTTGATATCCCATATATTCTCGACTACAACCCTCCGATGTCCAAAACCGTGCATATTGCATCGATTCCCCATCAGTATACGTAGCAAATCCATTTCGATTCCCAATAACATCAACCATTTGTCCTCCTTGACCCATATGCATACTTGGTTGAGCAAATGCGGATTATAATGATGAAATCCATTGGTTGTTGTTATTTGGTGTAGTTGGACTAATGTTTAGGTAATTGAAGAATGAATCAAAAGAAAGCGGCTTTTGAGACGATGCCGTGAGTTGCCATTGAGGAAGGTATGTATGATAAAGTTGATGTAGGATCGATTCAACGATAAAGGAGTTGTGTTTGAAGAAGATTAAGCTCGGTTGAGGTAGCTAGAAAGTCGCATTCGTAACCTTGGTTCTTAGGCGCAAAAATTTCTCCCAAAATTTGAAATAATCACTTGTAAAATCAATTCTAAGGTCGTATGAAAATTTTGAGTTATGACAATTTTGACGCCAAATTTGACCTGAAAAATTTGAATTTAGGCCCAAAATTTTGAATTTTTGACCAAAATTTTCCAAGTTATACCAAAATTTGAATTCGTAAAATTGAACGCTTAGTCTCCTCAAAATTTAAATTTTTTTTTTTAGAACCTTTATGCGTAGAAAGAGCTTAGGCGTAGAAACAGAAGTTACGAGTAGACGAGGCTTAGGCTTAGGATCTTATGCGTAGGAAGCTTAGGCGTAGGATTCCTTAGGCGTAAACAGTATCTTACGCGTAACCTTAAGCTTATGCGTAGACAAAAAGTTACTAAGTAAACCTACGCGCGTAATTGTGAAGTTATGCGTAGAGTTACTAAGCTTTTAGCTTATCGTAAACTATGGTTAAGAACCAAAATCCTTTACACCGGCCACAGTAGGGATATCCATTAAGTCGAAGTGTTCCACACACTTATCCAAGTGAGGATTAATCGAGTAACCGTTAAGCTCGAAGAATCCGCACCAAAAGTTATGAGTAGAACCTACGCGTAGTTTTGACTTTCTTTAGCGTAGAACTAGGGTTTTGACCTACTCATTAAAAAATTTCGCGATTCAAATGATTTCTTTTGCACGATAGCCTTAAAACACTTCGAATAACCCAAAATGTTGACCTTTTTCACCCAAAGTGCTTAGAAAAGTTACGAGTAGAAATGACCAATGAACCAAACACGAGTTCAAAAATGAATAAAAACACGTAAAGCTTCGAACTTTTTGCAAAAAACTGAAACTTTAGCACCAAATAAACCTTAAACCACAAGAATCTTGAATTTTTAAGTGCAAAAATTAAAGCTTTAAGCGTGACAAATATGTAAAACGAGAGCTTTTACGCGTAACCCTTCAAAACAAACACAAACACTCCTAAACCATTGTTAGGCGATTGATACCAATTGTTAAGACCATAGATATATCAACCTTATCACAAATACCCACTTAACGAACACAAGTATACCACGTTAAACCAACACTTTATGCGTAAATAATAGGAAAGGAAAAGATGAAGAACTTGGTGACTTGAATATGAATTCGTGTATGTATTTAGAGAGATAGAGAGAAGAAAGATGAAAACAATAAGTTGTATATTGCTTCAAGGAAAAAAACACACACACACACACACACACACACACACACACACACACACACAGCACACCCCTCAAATGACCATTTGAGGGGTATTTATAGTACAAGTAACTTAAAACCCTAAAAGGCTTTGCTTGGGCTTTTAGTGGGTTGGACATGGATTGGGCTTTGGATACTTAAGCTTCAAACGGCTAGCATAATCATAACGCCTAGCCATTTAGCTTAGTCCAATCCACGGGCCCGTTGACTATTCTATCACGATATCTAACACACGTTACAAAGTTCCTAAATGTGAATGACCATCACTTCTAATATAAACTATTAAGGCTAACACCCTATTAATACGGAATGCCTATTAAATGTAAATGAAATGTTAATTAATACACATATTCTAATAAGGAACCTAGACACATTACGTAAGACTGGAATGTAAATGAAATGTTAATTAATACACAGATTGTAATAAGGAACCTAGACGCATTGCCTAAGACGGCAACTCACAACAATGTTCTGATCGACATGGTAAAAAGTAAAATTCAATGTTAGTTTGATAGATTCATGGTTGGTATTTCTATATCAAGTTAGAGTAATTACTACGTATTATAAGCTTAAAAATTAACTTCAAATGACATTAACACATTATTATGAAATGTTATATAGGAAAATAGAGAGAACAAACTGCCCAAGTTAATTGCTTAGAATTGACTGAATTAATTTCTTGTGTTCACGTTTTTTAGCATGTTGTCACCCTAATTATCATCCTTTAACATAATTAACCTATCTAAATAATTAAATATGAGCTTTTATTGGGTTGAAAACTAAAAAAACGCGTCTACATCCTACATGTATATAATGAACTTGCATGAGTTTGAGGCCATCTAAAATCGGTGACTTTGTGCTTCAAGACTTACCGCACATGTCAATCACCGGCCCTGGATATGACTGAACACATTAAAAAAATATAAGATTTATGAATACATTCGGCCAAGTTTCATTTAGCTTCCGTAACTTGAGTAAGCTAGAATAACAAGATCATAATACAACAAAAGAAAAACCGCATGCTTGGAAACACGAAGAGAAACGAAACCTGGTCCAGCTTCTTTTCTTTTCTATTTGCCAAACTTGTGAATTTCACCCAAAACTAACTATTAGATTTCCGATACAAGTCCAATATCTTAACTTTTTGCCAAGATAATTTTTTTTTCTTTGCTTTCCTACTTTTCTAAGACATTAATTCGATTGTACAAACATGATCTTCATAAACAGTGACGAAGCCAGAATTTTAGTTAAGAGTGGGCCAAAAAGCAATTTAATGTTTAGCCTACAAATTAATATCGCTAACACGATACCTTATTCTTAAGGATGTAGCCATTTTTTTAGAGCAAGTAAAAAGGAAATATTAAATTACTACTCAAAATAAACAAAAAAAACATAACTAACTATTTTAATGGATGAACACTACATAATACAACATATTTTATGATTCTAATCTATATAACAAAACTAGATGAATTGTAATTGCACTAAACTAATTGAAAAATGCTTCAAAATGCATGAAATCTTAATGTTAAGGATGCGCTAAATAAATTTAGAGGGACCAATGTAGTACAAGTTGTTGGGATATTAGAACCAGTTAACCATTAACCTCTACGAGTACGCAGCGGATATTAGATCTAGTTATCACAATTATGTTAAGCACGTAATTAATAAACAAATAATTAATACAATATTAATTAATTAAAAGGGATTTAGAAAACCTAACATTGATTGGCGATTGATCTCTAGTAACGGAACAAGAAACCAAACGAAACCTTAGTATCAAAATTAGATACCTCGAAGAGTATCACACACAAACCCGATTAACGTATACGTTCGATTAAAACGCTAGTCGAGAACGTAATCAATAAAACCAACAACCCTTGTAACTTGAATAATACCACGAAAACATAAACTCCAAGACCTGGTCTTTACTGTCCGAGAACCCCAAGAAAAAAACAGCCTACACTTGTTTTCTAACTCCACCCGATATCGGACAAAGAAGGTCTGATATCCTTTTGACTTTGTTGCTGTTGTTTTGTGTCGACCAGGAGACTAGGAAACAATAGCCAATCAATATATCAAACACCTAAATCTTCTTGAATCGATACAAGCTTAGGATTTAATCAAACTTAAAACCCTAAATCAATTTAAGAAGTAATCGACCAAGAGCCAAAAGTTGTGAATATATGAATCGATTTAGGGATAGGTGAAGTAATATTATGCGTGAGTTAGGAGGGAATAATGAGCAGAGCACGTTTGGCTTTATAACAAAACAAACGCCCCTTAGCTTGGGCCATATCTTGGACGACAAGCAAAAACCCACACCCTTTGTCCCACTTTCTGTTTTGCCCGATCAGTGAACACACAAGGCCCAAGGCTTGTTCACATTTTGACCCATGTTCAATCGATAACAGCCCATGGATCATATATTGGATCGGGTTGCATAATATGGGTATAATACATTCAAGTATAATTAACGTTCGACACGTATACTCGTGTTTATTGTGTGTGCCCCCATCGGCTCACACACTTTTAGTTGTCTTGTCTTGTTTACAACTTCCACAAACCAACAGCTCCCACTTGGGAGTTGGTGTGTCGAATGGCACACAAAACTAACGACGGAAACGCCTAGCAAACGCTCTCACTCGCTTTTTAACTAAAAGTGTCTGAGAGAATAGTTTCGTAAAAGTTTCTCAGTAGCATGGTCATTCAATGTCTTGCTCTAATCATCCTTGTTATAGATATCGTTAAACCATGGATTATAGATCTTAAATCATTCCATATAGTTTAAGCATTTAGAATCTCGTTATAGATTTGAATTAAGATATACCAAATGTAATCAAAAATCATCTTGCATTACCCTTTGGGTTTGGCCAAACAATTATCGATTAAATGCGGAGAGGCGCATGGTATCTTTCTGCACATATCAAGTGGAGTAACAAATCCTTTATTGATTACAAGTGTTGTGGATGCCGCTTTCACATCACTCCGAAATATAGCTTTTATAACTACCTTGTTCAGATAGCGTTTTGCGTATACTTACAAAAAATGATATCCACACATAACATAACTTACTTGCATCTCAAGTCTAAGGACGATTTTAACAAACCATTTTCAATGTTTTACTTATGACAAGGATCCAAAAGTAAATGTTTGAAAGTTGGGGAATCCAATATGCATCTCTAGTGAATACATATGAGTTTGGTGGGAACAATCCGAATTCTCGTTAGAATTATAACCAACACTCATATTTGCCTTATCATAACAATATTCCCATATTGTTAACCGAAAATGGACATATTTACAATAATAAAATTATTCAAGGATTAAACATGCAAATACAAGATAACAATTATTATATGAATGAATAACAAATACCAAGTATCTTTATTCATCATAAAGTAAAAATTGTCTATCAATCCCAATTATCCAAATACTAAAACAGATATGCATGAAACTCATTTAGTAAGTTGAACCCTAATGTTTCCAACATTCTCAACCTTTCTTTAAAAGAAAAACCAAATAGTCATCTGAGTAAACTTTCCGAATACTTGTTTCAAATTTCACATATAATGATTGATTTGAAATATAAGATGAGTATCTTATCTCATATGCTCATACTATTGCAAGAGTTATAGTATGGAGATGTCGTCTTACCTTGCATGAGGTATTAGAAAACAATGACATACTGACAATCATCTTTACAGTTTCTAAAAGTGTAAAGTATTCTCATTCCTTAATGTGTAATGCAACAATGCTCTATGTTGAGCATAACTAGTCAACAGATTCATCATAAAAGATGAAATCCTACTACGACTAGTATTAATAATCCTCTAGCATCATTTGTTCTTATACAACACTATGCTTTATAATTCGTAAACATTTATAAAAACAATAATCTAAACACTCTCAATTAGATATTGTTGTTGTCAGCTCATTTTGTTCTTGTACAAAAGCAACAACTAGTCTTATACACAATATAATATATACATGATGAATCCTTAGTTAAAACAACATAAGGTTTCTATTCATGTAATAAATTACTCCAAGTGAAATATATCATTTTAAGACTTGCTTGAATGATATATTGCCTTTGTGTCAGACTTAATTTTCCGCATTTATTTATTCCAGATAAACATTTATTCCAAGGTTGTTTGTTTTAATCCCTAAATTCCAAGTGAAGTTTCATTCCAAGCTTAAGGATCAATATCTAGCTTAAATGAAATGATATCTTCAACATCTAAATTTTAAGGAAAAACACATTGCTCCCACTCAATGTCAGATGTAGTCTAGAGTTATCTTAATTCAATCATAATCATATTGTAATTAAATTCAAGATCTCAGGTCTTAGATGCATGATACAATCCAAACTTGGATTGCTTAAATTTGTATATTACATAAAGATTATATAGATTCATAACACTTTTGATTACACACCGTCCTCGCAAAAGGTAATCATAAAGAAAGAGTTATAAAATCTTAATTGTCATATTCTTCATACAAATCACATGTATGACAATTAAATATCTTTATATAATTAATGCATGTATTATATAAGAAAATTTAATCACAGTCAATTGCTTAAGTATGATTAAAAACTTCTTATAAAATGCCAAACATTAATATGTATACAACTTTGTCCTTGTGAGTCATTCTTCAAAAGAAACTCATTCCAACCTCATAGGTTAACTGTTAGGCGAAATAACAATCAAGCTCAAAACTCGATTTGCCTTTTAAGGACTGCATCTTGTCATTCATAGTTCTAAAACATTTATCAGATTCAAGATGTGATAATGTTCTAGTATTTAGCTGATTTACAACAATCGTCTAACTTACATCCCTCAGCATTGATATAAAATATCACTCAAGTGATGGGGCATCCTTGCGGATTTATGAATGAGAGTAATCATTATACTGCAATCAACATTTTCATGTTTAACCTTAGTATGACATTAATAAGTGAATTTTAGAAGGTTAAGTATTTTGTTCTCAAAGACTTTGAGATATTTATATACTCCCACTTACTTTTGTAAGTAGAGACAATTCTCTAAATACTAAGTATTTAAGCAACAATAAATTGTTCTTTATTGGGAACCACAAAATACATTTTAAGTTCTCATCTCTAGATTTGTTAATAAAATGGTTAATAAGATTTTAACAAATTCAGAACTTAAATCAAGACATAATGGAATTCCTTCCAACAACTCAAATTAAGGTTTATAGAAAAACTCTAATTTAGTATCACTCTTTTAACCACAAATTCTAACAACAGTTTTGTGTTTCGTCAAGCTAGGAAGAACACCAAAACTACAATCTTCAAGCTAGGAAGTGTAGATAAATCAAAAATCCAAAAGGATTTAGGATTCAATTGGTTTGAGTGGAAAACCTAAAATCCCTAATGAATTAGGGTTTTCAGTTATGGGTTGTCTTGAATACCTTCTAGGTTTGAACTATATTGAATGTATCCATGACACACGCAATTTCTAACCTTGATATGTTTTTGGAGGTTGAGCAATTAAAGCTATCAGGAACCAAACAATATGAATAAGGTTTGATCGAACACATTAGACATACCATAATGAAGTGGTATCCTATGAGTTATTAGAATTGTGAAACTATATCAGAATTCTATAGATAACTTAATTCTCTTTGTACTAAATACTTGTCAATTGGGTCAAGCCAAATTGCATATAAAGTATTTACGAACCAAGTGCATGTCATAATGTATATTCATTGAATAATACAAGAACCTTATGTTCACGTGTTCACAAGAAAACAGAACTGTTCAAGGATTATATGTTCATGTGTTAACAAGAAAAACAGAACATTTCAATAATACATTATAAGTCTTTGAATAATTCAAAGTCCTCATGTTTATGTGTTAACTAGAAGACATAACACTTTAACTATATATACTTTATGTTATAAGTCATTGATTAATTCAAGGACTTTATAATTATGTCTTAACATGTAAGCATAATTATACTAACAAAAGTAATCATGAACGCAAACTATTGAGTTCTATAGTAATTTCAAGAAAATTATATACTCTAATTATGATCATTATCATATAATCATAATTATGTTGACTAAAACATGTAGTCAAATGTTGAAGTATCTTAACACTATATCATGACATTTTAATGTAGTAGGGCAACAACAACTAGCGTGTCCAAGTCCTAGTAGAATCATTATTAAAATGTAGTAGGGCAATAAACATCTCATGTGTTTAAGTCCTAGTAGAATTCTTATTTACATGTAGTAGGGCATTAAACATCTAACGCGTTTAAGTCCTAGTAGAATTATTAGTTTCCTTTACCTTGCGGTCAAGAGATACCAATAATATTGTTGTTCCTTGCACACACTTTGAGATTTCTCCCACTTGTGTAAGGTACAACATCATATTATGAAAACAAAAAACACGTGATTGATTGTTCAAACAATATGATAATGTCATAAATATCATAAGTAGTTTTAGAACCATAACCTTTAATAAGGAATTGTGGATTATTATTCTATAGATAACGATTCGAGTTTACGGCAGAGAAGGCAACGTGTTATCTTATAAAATAAAATGCAATTTTTCTTTAATGGTTTTTCATATTCGGAAAGTAATTGATTATTTCAAATCCAGTTTGAAATGATATGGGTGATTAACAGGAAATAAATCCCGTAGCTCCCATTGAAATTGACAACATTACATGAATGATATTTCATAAAATGCAACTACTCCCCATGGATTTGTCAACATTGTAAGTGTTACATTTCCAGTTGAAAGCATATATCAGTTTTATATACTTTCCTATTCTTTTCAAATGCCTACGAGTAGCATGTACTTAGGTATTGAACAGAGTATATGAAGTTCTACTTATATAGACAATGGACTAGCCATTCTTTCATTCAATTAACTTGAATCTTTAGCATGCAATTCCCCCTTTATCGTCGACATAGGCCCAAGGGTAATTAGCACTTTAGGAATAATAAGAGTCCAAGAAGATTACCAAGCAAATATGCTAGTAATTCCTTTACTCTTTGCGGTTTAAACTCATACATTGTGACAACTGCAGGATGTTATTTATTTTGGTAGCTCTAAACACAATGTTTCAAGTTACACAAAATATTCTATCTTTCAATTAACTCTAGACCACAAAAGGGTAATGAAAGATCATAAATGAGTTTATCAATTTGTAATCCTATCTTAGTTTGTTAACTAAGGAGAAAAGATAAGTATAAGTCTCACTCTTCTTACTAGGAAAAGAGACTAAGTTTGTCTTTCGAAGAAAAACAACTTTGTTTACGAATTATGTTGCAATAACACAATTAATCAGAACATAAAAAGTTCAATTCTAGTATTTTTGATAATTACATTCTTAAAAGAATTAACTACCCAATTAATTACTAATAAGACTAAGATCCATCTTGCAACCCTACTTAATTACCATAGGTCCTGACCGCGTAAAAATAGGACAAGAGGTGTTTAATTTCATAATGCAACTCTTAGATTTATGAGACTGTCTAAGGCATTAGTATCAAGTAATAATGTCAAAAGCATGTTTAGTTCTCATCTTATGCCTCAGGTTCAAGGTCTGAACAAGCTAACTCGAGATAAGTCGACCAAGTAAGAACGTGTAAAAATAACCATAGGTCTGACCAGGGAGAAATAATTACCATGGGTTGGAAAGGCCCTTAGGTCTGACCAGAGAAGTCAATCCAAATTCACGTGTTCATAGTTGGATGGCATAGACTTAAAATTAACAAATAGGTATGCACATGTAAATGTGGTAAAAGTCGTGTACAAAGAAGCATGCAAAACAACTTTGTAACACTAATTATAAAACAATTTTGGTAATGACACTGTAGTGATCATCATGGTTCACGGTAGCTCCAATCGAACGCATAGGGAGGCAGAGGACCAGGTAAGCGCTGAAGCATAACCTAGACATCCTTTCGATGCGACTGTGCGCACCTCTTTGAACCTCCTTATGAGTTTGTTCTAGTGGGTGAGCCATACATCCCAAGTGTCCATAGCGTCTAGTTTTTAAATTCTTGAAAACGTGTTTCATATATTAGGTCACTTTATTTTACAAAAACGATTTTCTACGAATTGTTAGGAATTTGAAATTCCATAAGGAAGTGTCGGTCACCCCAATTATAGTCTAGCATATGTTAGCTCGTAGACATATCGTTATTTACGTTATTTAGTAGTTAAGTAGTTAGTTATTAGCGTAGATTAGTTTAGAGCAACAAAGTGGAGGACTTTGACGGTCTTTACCATCAGATACCGATCCACAACCGACGGAGGGACGTAGTGTCTGTAACTATAAATACCCCATCCATCCTTGGAAGGGGTGGTGCTTCTTCATAATCTAACCTTTCTTTTGTTTTTACTTTCTCTCTCAAGAACACCCTCTCTACTCTCTTCATCTCTCTAAACATGGCATACTTGTTTCATCATAATCTTAGACCACCTGAATCATCAAACAACATAATATGTATGATCCTACAAATGGTACTAGAGCCTAGGTTGTGTTGTTTGTGGTGATTCGTATGGTTTTTATACGGCTTTTGAATGCGGTTTGCTGCTTGTGGTTGATGTTTTTGATGCATAATATGGGTTGATGTTTCTGATGATTCGTTTGTAACGAAAATATGTTGTTTTGGATGAGCAGTTTGTATAACAGTTTCTATGGTTTACTGGTCTTGATGTTGTTAAAGCAGTTTTGAGGTTTAAAGCAGTTTTTTTAACTGTTTTTATGAATGTTCTATGATGCGGTTTGTGTTGCTCTTTTTCTTCGATGCGGTTTGTCTGGTTATGCTACTATGCGGTTTGTCTTTACAAACTGTCCAGATTCAATGTTTGTTATGCGGTTTGTCACATTAACATGGTATGCGGTTTGACTTTTTAGTCAACTGCAAGTTGTACTTATAATGTTCGGGTCTGATGCGGTTTGTCTAGATAAGGTCAAAAAGTCAAATGCATTTTGACGCATTGGTTCACATGCGATTTGTTAAGTCAAAACTTATACGATTCTTCCTAATAGATGCTGTTTATGTATGTAAAACATGATGCGTTTTGACGCTGATTTACTATGCGGTTTTTACTCAATCATGTTATGCGATTTGTCTGTTTTATAAAGCGATTTAATGAAGACAAGGATATGCTGCAACTTGGTATAAAGATGATGCGATTTGAAGACTAAATAAAATAAGTTCACAGCAACATCATCTCAATCATCAAGACTCATCAAGACTACTTAATCAATCTACAATATTACAACCAATACAGATCTAAAATTACTAGCAACACAGATCAATCATCACTATCTATCTCAAACATCATTCATCAACGACTTTAACTACATCAACATACAACATCAAGACATTTCATAAAGACTCAAGACTCATCAAAACATACATCATCTCAAACCATCAAACATCAGTCAACCTCATCATATTAAACTGATATCATAGATTATTCAATCATCACAGATTTTTCATGAGTCGGAACAAAATGAATTCATTTTTCTCAGTTTACCAACCTTGACGAGACCTGTTCGTTATACTATATGAATTATGATATAAGGGGATCTCAGTCAAATATCGTGTTGGGTAATAATACATCATGAAAATGGGTCTATCTCACGATATTTTTTCTTCACAGATCCATATCGAAACTACATCTCATAACCATGTACGAATCAGCAAGAGACTGAAAAGAAAAGAATTAAGAAATTATCGTTTTCTTTGATTCATGTTCAGAAAATTGAAAGAATCCAAGCCTCTACTCTAAGCATACATCGTTAATGAAAAGGTTAATTGATCTCAGCTTTGATTCATTTGTGTGAGGTTCATCAAACACATAGACCCTTAAGGATCTATACACAAAAGATCGTGTGCTTCATGGATCTAAAACGTTTTTGTTAATATCCGAATGTAAAAAAGAAGTTAATAACAATTATGTTACCACTTTCTTTTGATTCGTGTATGTTAAGAAATTCACTGATTTTCTTTGGATCCAAACAACCTCAATGGAAAAACATCATTAATCTCATGTCGATCAATTGATATCCGAATCTAAAAGGAATGATATTAACAAGAATGTTAACTCATATATTTTATTCGTTAATTATAAACATATCAAAATCAGGGCGACTCCATGATGAATACTTACCCGAAACCTTTGGAGATTCGTAATACTCATACCTTCCCCGTGGCATATGATTTTGAAACCTTGTCCTACTTATTGCCATCCTTGTGGTGTTGGAGATGTGGCTCAAACCATCCCTGTGGTGAGCCCATTCTAATCACGTTGGGCATTTGAAGAATGAAGGCTGTTATGTGAGAATGAACGGGTGAGAGTTGACTGCATTTGGAGTTTATGAATATTAGGAGATGGGGGCAGAGGAAACTTGTTGATGCGTTTTAGGGTAGAGTAATATTAGGTTAAGGTGTGATGTTAGTTGTTGTGTTTTATACCCCGCTTGATTAGGATTAAGATATGATAGGGTACTGATTTTGTAACGGGATTCAAAAGTTTACATGGGCCGAGACTTTTGGGTAATAATACTTGGATGGGCCAAAAATTTTGGGTATTGGGTCTCGTGATTTTCAGATAGTTTCATGAACATTATCTATCATTTGTGAAAATGAGTCATGAAGTGTGCCCTATAAGTGGACCTCAAGTGATTTGGTGATAGTAATATCGTGAGTTTGGATTAGATCATGTGTTATGTCTATATATTGGGGTGATATGATTTATTTGTACATGGCCCAAACGAATTTTTATTAGGCTAATGAAAGATTATGGTGGATCGGGTTGTGTCATGGAAAACGATTATATTAATTTTTTAAAACACGTGGTAAACGTTTGAGATACATGTTTGATGAGACTTGACACACGAGTGGTAATGGATATCGGAGTTTTGGTGAAACATACAATGTATTGGATTGTGGATATTGGATTTGGACGTTGGGCTTGATTGTTGGACTTTGATTGTGGATCCGAAATATTGCTTGGAAGCCGGAGTTGAATTGGACTTGGATTTACCCGGACTTAATGGATTTTAGATTGGGTGATTATTAATGACAATGAGATTTGATGATGAGATGTGTTATAATGATTGTTGATGATGAGTTTTGATTATTCAAAAAAGAGTTGTTGCAAGTTGATGATGAAAGTTGTTGTGTTTTACGGATTGATACTTTGGTTTATGCATTTTCACGAATGGTATTCTGTCACGACTTGAATTGTTATTGGAACTAGGTTGACTACGGGGTTGTTGGTGATCGATATTTCTTATCTGGAATTGAAGTGAGGTTTTCCGGGCGCGTTTACTTATTTCATCTTTTTTCTTTCTACCCTTCCGCGAAGATGACTTGTTTGGGCATTTATAGAGTGTGATAAAGACTTGGTTATTTAGTTACATCTGTGATTCTTCCTCGCTTAACACACAAAGTAGCTATCACTTCGGTGTCTCACGCAGTGGAGGATACGTCAAGAGGTTTTGTACATTGGGTACACCGTTTCTTCTTCACAAGGATTAGTGCAAGCTTAAGTAACAAATCTGGGGAATTTTACGTCATGTTCAAGTTTGGCATATCGGGTCTATCTATCCAAGTAGTCATTGCTATAGCCATCAGAATACGTGAATGGTGTGTTTACCAAAGTGTTTAATGGTTGAGATGTGATCAGCAATTCTCATGGAATATTCTTCGCTACAAAATGTCAATGATACTTCACAGTCTAAGCAAAATCTTTCAAGAATCTTCAATGTCAATCATGGTATCATTGTTGGCTAAGTATTTTTCAAGATGATTACCTATGACAAGAACTTCTAGTGCAAATGGTCGTACACGTTATTGATGCTTCCGAAAGTTCGAAACCATCATGGGGGAGAAACGTGTACTTTGTGTTTACGGTCAACCTCTAGGGGAAAGTAGTGTACACTACTCTACTTAGTATGGTTTGTTAAGTATTCTACATATGGGAGAAGAATTGCTGTTGATGGAGATGAATTGTTGATGAACCGCTGCATGTTCCCCTAAAACAGATATTCACCGAAACCAAAGTTGTCATAACACATTCAAGCTGACATTGTTTACGGGTTTGTCTTGATTTTGTAAAATCCCGCGAAAGAATCTATTTCTCGGTTTAAATCATAGATTTGTAAAATCCCGTGACAATGGAAACATCCCGGTAATAGTAAAGTGCATTTTCGGATCTATCTTACGGTTTATTCTTGGTTTTGTAAAATCCCGCTAAAGAAACTATTTCTCGGTTTAAACTATAGAATTGTAAAATCCTCGTATGGAACCATCCGGAGAAAGGGAAAGTGTAATTATGGATCTTATATGATGCTGGTGCTACGGTTTCTGCTTCGAAGAAGGGATAAAAGGGTGTACTTCATGAATTGGGTGTTTGTTTGGATTGTCTTCAGGGCAGTTTGGTAATTACATGGTTTTACGGGGTAATATGTGTTTGACCAAGGTTGGGATGAAACCATTATCAAAGTTCATTTGAAACGTCAATGGAGGCTAGAACTGAGCTTTTAACCAGAAGATGTGACAACGGCGTTAAGTCATTATTATTTATTTGAGATTGAAGTGAAATTTCACGGGCGAGTGTACTTAGTATCTGAAGGTATCGGGGATGGTTGGATGAAGATTCTTCGAGATCCTTGTTCGAGCTTTTAATATTTTCAAAATCGAAGACTTGGAAATCTAGTTATTTTTGGGTGATTTTTCTTTTTCTTTTACCACTTGGGGGAATTGGGCTCTTACCACCACAAAATAACTATCATTTTAAGGAGTTACGTTGTAGTGCTCAGTGTCATATTAAATTGTGGATTTTCAAGAGGTGATGTACGTCTTATACTTGATGGTTGGTTGGTTGAAGAGTATAGAGTACTTAGAGATTCAAATGGGCATGAATTCTCGGCACAGCTCTTAGTTACATGTGTGCAAGTTTAAGTCACGAGTTCGGGTTATTTTACTTCAGGGTCAAATTCATCAGATTGGGTTTTCTCCATCACCGCCACGACAAAGAGCCTACTGAATGATAATGGGGTTGATATCAAGTTTGCCAAGAGTAGATGAAAAGAGAGAGATCATGACGTTTGAACACAACAGTTCAAGCCTCGTTCTCTAAAGAAAAGAAAAGTGTACGCTTCAGTGCGCTTTATATTCTAAAGGAGAGAAATCTTCTCAATTATGACCATTCTCATCAACATGCTTCATGCTTTTTCCATGCTTTGTCATCAAGTGAACCGGACTCATGATTGTTCTCTTATTCCACTTGCTCAATTATAATGACGATGGCGACATCATATGCTACCTTTGAGGGGGAGAAGTGTGAATAGACTACATTTGGATGATTTCACTTACTTAATCAAGAATGTCATCACAAAGATGCAATTCTTGAAGGGGAGAAGAAGTGTGATAATACTGCATGGTTGATTGATATCTGAGAATAAATGGTCATACGGCTCCAAACTAATGTAAGAACCGAGCTTCTTCTTATTGGGTCATCTTCATCATGTCTTTGATAGAGATGGTGTACAAATGAGTTCCACGTGTTCCCTTTAAAAGTTCAACACCATCTAGTTCTCTATCAAAGCAAGAGTGTTTTCTAAAGGCCACTTCAAGATCAGAGTCACTGAATTGACCAACAGAGAACAGATTATGACTAACATATTAATGAAGCAAGTGTGTTCTTCTAAGAGTCGTTGGTTGACATCTTCACATGGGCGGATATGATTAAATGACAAAATGCTTCTAGTTGCGGGGCTGATATCCTTGATTAACATCTTTCTGTTCTTGTTTGATTGGGAGGGATTTGAGTTAAGGGGATTTGCTATATATAAGTTAACGTGGAATGCATTTGGTGAGAAGAAGATGTTAACTTCATATTCCCCAAATGGACAATCTAGAAGAAGGTCGAGTCTGATCGGTTATACATTTTCTGCTTCATGTTAGAAGACTAAAGACGAGTTGCATTTAATGATCTAAAGACTTCTTCTTAATCCACGCATTCATCATAAAGATTGTCAGTTTAGGGGAGAGCACTAATTGGGGGGAGAGTGAAATGTTAGATTCAATCCCTAATTAGATTTGCTCACGTAATTCTTCAGCAAGTTGATTCTCACATATACATCTGAGCTTATGATGTTCTTCTCAATAGATTTCGAGTATATGGGCTTACAATGTGTTGCTGATTAGAAGTATCAAAAACAGCAAGGGGGAAGGAGACACGCATCTAACGCGAGTAATCTTGATGAACTTAATACTTCTAAGTGATTGAAGATATCCCGGGTAGACAAATGTCATTACCGCAGAGAATCTCAAGGTTTGACTCATGGCGTTTAGTGTTCTTATTCCAACTATGTGGGGAAGAGATGGAAGAGTTAGTTTCTGAAGATAAAAGAGGTACACAAGTGTGTGATGATTTCGATGTAATCGCAATCATCAAGGGAGAGAGATTTTGTACATTGGGGACGCTCAGTTGTTTCACTTGAGAGCTTAATCAGTGATTCAGAGATATAATCACTTATTCCGGAATTGACATCCGCAGAGATAATCGATTCGCCCTGCTACTTCAATGTTATCGGTTATTCTCTTTGGGCATTCGGGTACTTCGGGTTCTTGAGCTTCATACACTTTCTTCCGGGGAGAGAAAAGTATACATCGGGGTTATTCTTTGGATATTGGACTTAATCTGATACTTCGATGTTATAAGTTTCTCCGTCTTTGAAGTTCATCTATATGTGTATTCGGGTTCATGAGCTTAATTCAAAGAGACTGACTGCATCAATTCATCTACTTGGGGGAAGTGGTCTCTTGAAAACTTTTGGTATGGATTGCTTTAGACGTCAGTAGAAAGAAATATGAGAAGATTGTTTTATGTGTGGGATGATACGTTGCTGTTCTATTGGATGATATAACCTCGGACGGAGAGTCGATGATCTTTCTTAAAAGGAGCAGCAAACTCAATGATAATGGTGTGCTTCTTTGTGCACCCGGCTAAGGAAAGCTTGAAAGAAAGCTTTGAATCTGCTCAGCTAAAGGATTTTCGGTTTGGGGGGAAGCTTCCAAAGTCTCACTTTCAGATGGTTCAAGTTCTCTTTTCGTTTCAGGAGCCTCGAAAGCTTTGGTGGTGAAAGTTTAAGAGATGATGAGTTATATCTTCTACAATGGGGCTGCTCGATATCCTTATCTCGGTACTCGTGTCATCATCTTCTTAAACTATATCATCTAAACTATCTGTAAATATTTATCAAAAAGCAAATACAAAAATATAAAACCAACAAAAAGAAAATAGAAAAATATAAAACCAACAAAAACCCATAAAAATTTGAAAAATCAGAAAATACCAAAAATATTGTTTTCTCAAGACATGTCTTTTGGTATCGATAACATCTACGGTATTAGAAATGACATTCAATAATGGCACGGGACCATAGATGAAGTTCGAGCAGGAGGTGTAAATATTCTTTTCAAAACATGTCTAAAACTATGGCTTGCAGTTATTTCTGACTGTAACCCGTGCTTAAACTATGGTTTGCTATTATTTCATATAGCAACCCGTTTTTCAAAGAAGGAAAGTGCTACGCTTAAACGATTTTCACAAAATTCGTGCACTTATCCTAAATCAAAATGAGGAAAGTATGTCGAAGGACTGCTGTTCCCACACAAATGTTTTTCTTTCTATAAATTCTTCACAAAAATATTTGTTGTTCAAAAGTGGTGGTAAATTAAGTTGCTTGAAAATCAATCAGAAACATGTTTTCATAAATTTGCAAAAACCCAATCAATGACTTCAGCTTATTTAAAACTTTTCATAGAAAGAGTCATTGATTGAGGAGGAGAATGTTTTTCAAAATTACATCATCTAACTGGCTTTCTTAATCATCCTACGGGCATATCAGAAAAAAAGATACTTGCCTATGTTGAAGGACTAGGAATCTAGGATGTGATTATTAGGTTTAGATGATTGGAGTTTGATAAACATATTATTCCCATGCCTTTTATGATATGATTGATATGTTGGATTGACTTTTATTAGTCGATTGTTGTTTGGGTGTTGTCGACCACAATATATCTGTTTGTATGTCCACTAACATATGCAGATAAGATGGTTTATAAGAATGTTCCCGATCCGGATCCCACAAATGAAGATGATTGGATGCCGAAAGGAAAGGGAAACTATTACTTAGGTCGACAAAAGAAGAAACGGAGCTTAATTGGATCTCTCTATGGATAAGTTGGCACGATAGATGCAACTTCAGAGGTCTCACTGTATCAGCAAATGGTTTTCTTCCAGCCTTACAGCAACAACAGAAGCTTCTCAACCACCTAACATATCTTTGTGCATGAAAAGTAGTGAATAATACCATTTTTTCTACAAATTTGATAAAATTGTTTTGAAAACGGAAAAATATTGTTTTGAAAATAAATCGGACTTATAATTTTGGAAATCAACCGGACTTCATTTTAAACTAAAGTCACTTAATCAACGACTACGGTCATTGATTGAGGGGGAGAGTGATTTCAAACTTAAGTATTTTCAAACGATATTTCTTCATAAAAGTCCGTTTGTACGTAATAAAGTGGTGATCTAAAGATTTAATGTTATGTTATGGTATGATTTTCTTTAAAACTCAAAGATCTTTCAAAATGAAACTTTTTCTGTTCTTGTTTGATTGTGAAATTGTTTTATTTTACTTAAAGATCTCTTAAAACTATCATACCTGACACTAACAATCTTTATTGTCTAACATTGGTCCTTATCAGTCAATTTTCAAAATTAAATCAGGCCACGTCTTTCCCCAAATTTTTTTTATGATTTAAATCAATTGAGATCACAAATCTCAAAAGGTTTGAAATTTTTGATCGGGGGAGAGATCGTGATTTAAATCTCACATCGGTTTTAAAGGGTGATTGTTTCAAAAGCACTTCTTCCTTCATGTGCCAAACGATTTTGAAATACATAATGCACATGATTGTGGAGGAGCATTTAACCATAAACCAGAAGAGCTTTTAAATCAGGAATATTTTCTCCCATGTTTTCTAAACATTTTTAAATCACTTGGGATCCAAAATCTCAAAGGGTTTGATATTTTTGATCGGGGAAGAATTTGTGATTTAATAATGAAATTTGATAAAAGGTGATCGGTTTGATTCAAATGTGCATACTGCTCTCTCATATGTGCTAAACGCTTTCGAATCTCGAAGCACATATTGAGGGGGAGCATTTCAAAAAGAAAATAAACTTTCAAGGTACAAAGATTTGTATGTTTCAACATAAAGTACCTTGATTGAATTTCTAATGGTTTCCTAATGGCTATTGTGATCGTGGATGTACTTTAAAAGAACTCTTTCCTCTTTGTGCTAAAATAATTGTGAAAATATCCATCGCACATTTTGAGGGGGGAGAATTTACCAAGAAAATCAAATGGCTTTTTCCACGGAAATTATGATCAAGAATATATTTCAAAGAACTCTTGCCTCCATGTGCTAAACAATTTCAAAATCATATGCACATGTTGAGGGGGAGCATTTCTAAATTATCAAAAACAATTAAGGTACAAAATGCTTTTGATATTATATCACAAGTACCTTGATTGATTTTCCAAATGATTTTTCAATTGGTTTCGAGAAGAAAAGAACAATACCAAAAGACCGACCAATTTACTTTATGCATGGTGTTATAAGGATTGTTAGGTTAGGTATTCGTTCCCACGATCCCGCCAGAGCCGGAGGGATCTACCCAGGGACAATCCACTAGATAGTGTAGAAGTCCTTAGGTATGATGAAAAAGGGAGAAAAATGAGAATACAGGAAGAGTGCGGACTGAGACTGAGCTACCTGGAATAAACCCAACAAGGTTCTAGTTATGAAGTCTCGGTAAGCACTGAAGGGGTTGAAGAATGAAAAAGAAATAAATGTGAAAAGGGTGAAAAGAAATAGCCCTCCAACAATTCAACCTTAGGGCAAAAACCGGGTTCAATACATATGCTACTGGTGGTTACTAAGGTAACGCCGGTATTGAAGACAAGACGTCATGGACCCAGTGACGCACTGCACTAAACTTCCCAAGCTACTCAAGTTCTTCTTAAAAGGACTTGTTTCATTCTCACGGGGAACCTACATAATCTATCGACTTTCTCTTAGAGATTGTTGATATTGAAGAAGGAGACCCTCTCCCTAGTCTCCGGCATAGGAAACCAAATGTGCACAATTGAGTCTAGAACCAAGAGATCATCCACAATATCTCATTAGGCACAAAATTGATGAAGACTTGCTGTTTCACACAATGTGGAAAGTAAGAATATATTAAGAGTCCTACGCATTATCCTTGTGGTATTTCCAGAACATCCGAGTGATATGTTAAATATTCACGATGAAGATGGAAATCCTTCTAGAGCCAACATCAAACAAGCTCTTGGTGGCAAAAGATCAAGCTTGTGACAACTGGATAGAAACGATGGGGCGATTCATTCTTGAATCAACCTTGGTCCAGGAAATGAATTGACGAATACTTTTGGAAAAACCGTTCGATGTGCAAATCTTCTTTTCTCTAGCAAATCGAATGTGTATTCATGTTTTCAAACACAAAAAGTATCTCTGATTAAAAAAATACTTTTGGAAAAACCGTTCGATGTGCAAATCTCTTCTTTTCTCTAGCACATCGAATGTGTATTCTTTTTCAAATACAAAAAGTATTTCTGATTGAAAATTGATCTTTCACATAAAACCTTCGTTGTATTACAAAACTCTTTCTTCTAAGCAATACGCGATTGTTTTTCAAATCAATTTTTCATCAATCGGTGAATCTCAATTCGCTGGTTCACTCACTCCATGTTGTCTACTTTGGACGCCCCGGTTTGAGAATCGGCTAGATCAAGCCGCTGAACCTCAAGGAGATTCTTGAATTCTACCGATCACAGCAAGATTTATACGATCAACGGGAACCGCGGTTCTTGCAACTATATTCAAAGAAAGTGAACAAAGACACTTTCGTGAGTTTTAGTGCTAACTCGTTGTTTGAATGAACATTGGACTTCAGTTACCTGATCGATATTGAGAAGTCAATTCATCCGCATGCTCACAAGCATACACGCTTAAATGAAGAACATCATGACAAGTGCATACCTACATAACCTGCTCGATAGGCTGCAAATATCATGAACGCAAGAAAGCCCGCTACTCGATGAAAAGATGTCATGATCCGAAGTGTGAGCATGTCGGTCCAAAGTCACAACATCACATGAAGGCAACACAACAAAGGGTGATCCAGAGATTAAATGTGGCTGATGATCTCAAAGAAAGCTCAAAGATCATCAAGACATGGATCAGTTCAAAGACCTCCACTTAAAGTACAAAGCAGTCGGACTTTGCAGAATCACTGCTCAAGCACAAAGAATGCGGAAATTGAAGAATTGAAGTCTACGCACTCAGAACTGAAGACAAAATAAAATGCTAGGATTCAAAATGTAAATCATGGGGTGACCTCCCTTAGGGGGAGATTGTTAGGAATTGGAAATTGCATAAGGAAGTGTCGGTCACCCCAATTATAGTCTAGCATATGTTAGCTCGTAGACATATCGTTATTTACGTTTTTTAGTAGTTAAGTAGTTAGTTATTAGCGTAGATTAGTTTAGAGCAACACCGTGGAGGACGGACGGGTCTTTACCCACTGTATACCTGATCCACAGTCCGACAGGAGGACGTAGTGTCTGTAACTATAAATACCCCTTCTATCCTTGGAAGGGGTGGTGCTTCTTCATAATCTAACCTTTCTTTTGTTTTTACTTTATCTCTCTCAAGAACACCCTCTCTACTCTCTTCATCTCTCTAAACATGGCATACTTGTTTCATCATAATCCTAGACCACCTGAATCATCAAACAACATAATATGTATGATCCTACAATCAAATAGCATGTCACAATGAGCATGATAATTAGGCGTGTAAATAAAGACCCATATTAATGTTATGGTTACGATATGTATTATTCCATATTGCATACAATTAGGTGTCAAAGCAAGTAATAATGCACATATAGGAATCACAAACATATAAGCATAAACATCAATATAAAAGCACATATTGTTTCGAGTCCTCTTGCGAGTCTTCCCCAAACGGAGAACCATAAGACCGTCACTAGGATGTAATACCTAGATCGCCCCATACATCACTTATAAAAGCGATTAAGTGGGTCTTGTGGCCGAAAAACACATAAAATAGTATGGCAATATCAATTATCAAGTAATTACGCAATTTTATGTATTTATAAACCAATATGTAATTCTAATTATCATAATAATTATAATTAACAATTAATAAATTTAAATTAACTTTTAATTCTAATTAGCAAGTAATTTTAATTTATCATGTAATTCTAATTAACAATTTAATTACAATTAACAAAGTAATTCTAATTAACATGTAAATTAAATTCTAATTAACAAATTAATTCTAATTATCAATATAATTTTAATTTGTGTGTGACTATTTATTATTTATTAAAAATTGACAAGTATTGCATGTAATTGTCAAAATAAAATAAAACAAATAACTAAACTAGGTTTCATGTAGCCTTTTAAACATGTTTATTAATTAAGAAACGTGTAACCCATAATCGCAAAAACGAGTTGACTCGTGATGCCACTGTTGGGATATTAGAACCAGTTAACCATTAACCTCTACGAGTACGCAGCGGATATTGGATCTAGTTATCACAATTATGTTAAGCACGTAATTAATAAACAAATAATTAATACAACGATAATTAATTAAAAGGGATTTAGAAAACCTAACCTTGCTTGGCAACTGATCTCTAGTAACGGAACAAGAAACCAAACGAAACCTTAGTATCAAAATTAGACACCTCGAAGAGTATCACACACAAACCCAATTAACGTATATGTACGATTAAAACGCTAGTCGAGAATGTAATCAATAAAACCAACAACCCTTGTAACTTGAATAATACCACGAAAACAGAAACTCCAAGACCTGGCCTTTACTGTCCGAGAACCCCAAGAAAAAAACTGTGACAACTCGCAATTTCAGGTCATTTCTCAAATTTACTATTCATCTCGGGAATTTACTATTCACCGGTTACTATTCAAAATTTTACTATTCATCGTTTTTGGAGTCAAAGTAATATTTTGAGAACATATTTCAAAATTTACTATTCACGAAACACTATTCATTCCATGAGAAAATTTCTACTCATGCTTCATTATTTCATCGTTTATCGTAAACTAGGTTTACGAGTATCAAATTCGCGTAACCTTAATGGGTTAGCTGTGAATTCATGAACAATCATCAAGGACATTCCATATAGACTAGGTTTAGTCTACATATCATTATCATCATCATCATCATATTAGTTCATGCATGGTTTTGCATATTACATTAAACGTATAATTTCATATTAAATAAACGCTATAGCGTAATTAATTATTTTGAACATTTGATCCGACACTTCCAAAAATATTCCTAATATATTTTTATACTCATTTTAAGACTATAAAAATTATATTATTAATTTATCCGATGTTTTCAATTTATTTCGTATATAAATTGTTATGTTTATATAATTACGACGGTTTTCTTAAATACAACACGATAATTATTATTTCACTCAAATTTTGCAAGAAATGTATTTTTATAATTTTTATGACCTTAATATATTTTATCTTGACCCGTTAAAATTTATTTTTAGCTAACGCTACCCTAAATACTCAAATGTGTATACAAGTTACCACATGTCTTCAATTAACTTACATTTAATTATGCTTATACATAATTAAAAAAAAAATATTAAGTGATGACTAACACCCCCTTGTCGACACAAGGGGGGGTGAGTCACTTAATTTGCCAAATATCTTACTCTAGTATATCATATTATACTAAATATCCAAACACATTCACCTCATTATCTCTAAGTGTAAAAATCAAAATACCTCTCTTCCTCTCTTCTCTCTAAAACCGGCAACCACAAAGGACCAAGAAGGGATCATCAAAATATTTTTAAGACAAGTTTTATTCACTCTAGTATCACTCTTGATTAAGGTTGTGCAATAAAAACCTTGGGTGATTAGGAAAAATCCTTTGTTCTTATAACCTCATCAAGTTAACTAGTAAGCATCCATACTCATGATCATATTTCATATTCATTGTTATGTTCATTTCATTTAACTTGAGAAAACATGCAAGTCATATGATGTTTATACCACCTTTTCATTTGTTTTTAAGAGTTATATATATTTATGTCATCCTATAATTACTCCTTGTAATATATCACTCTTGGTGATGTCTAGGAACCCATGACACCCTAAGAAGGTGTATAGTAGGATTAGAATAGGAGTTGTTTTGAATTGGTTGGAATAGGTTTGGCGCGAGAAAAACTCATTTCGACAAGTTTTAAAAAGGGTCTGTCCTTATTTTGAAATTCTGGAATTTTCTACAGTAAGCAAAATATTTTGGGCTAGATATTTGGAAAATATACTTTAAAAGGAAAACGTGGCCGCTTGAATGGGTTAAAACGAGCTATCGAAGAAGTTATGAATTTTTGAAGTTTGACGACGAAAACTATTTGTTTCAGAAAATTCAGCATGCTGTCTCGACTTTTTACGAGTCAAAAATGAGTCTTAAGCGTTGTTAAATGTGCCGACTTATCAAAAATATATTAGTATATGTTATCACGATTCCATGGATATAAAGAACGTAGAAAACGGACTTATAACGACTAAGTTATTCACATTTTAAACAAGTTGCCGTAACTTTATTATATAAGAAAAATTAGTATATTTCTATTAAACAAACTTTACGTCTACAAGGGACCATGTTGAGGTCGTTTTAACATGGATGTAGTACTTTTACAAAATGATGTCTTCTAGTAAAAGTAAGTTCGCATAGCCTATTTTCCAAAATGTCCAACCGTTCGTCAAGCGGAGTTGTAACGAATAAAATACGGTCACTTAAACTTTTTCGAAAACCACCCTTAAACTATATCTTGGGCAAAAGTACCATACTTTAGCTATATTTTTCTCTATGATCGGAACCTCTATGACGAAAAATTAAATGCTAAAACTTTGAGATAATGATACAAGCTTCCCAAAACCGTTGAGTTCGTTTCTTAACACTCTACGTACACCATTTTACTTAATTAGCTTTTTGAGGCCGTTTAGTCACTTTCATGAAAATTTTCAACGACATTATTTTACGACGAAAAGTTATAATTTCATAATAAATCACTAAATGATTATCGTTGGATATCATTTCAATGTAAATACATGTGAAGTAATTTAAAAATGGTCAAGATGTTAAAAGATTATTTCTCGACGAGAAATATTATTTTCAAAAATTCATAAGTGGTATAGATATCATCCGAATTGCATGTGTAACATTACATCATGACTTATTACATATCATATCATTCATAATAGGTCAAGTTTAGAGATTCACGCTACATTTCGGTGTATCCACTTTTGCCATCACATCATTGTCCAAGTGAGTTTCATAGCCCCTACTCTTTTAATACTTTTATTAAACTCTTTGGGGGAGATACATTCTCAACAACTTTTATGACATTCATGACTATTTGCAAACTATATGTTTATCTGAACTGAATGTTTAGTCATATTCTATATCATAAATCACGGAGCTAAATGTCTTGGTATAATCATTGAGCTAAATGTCTTGGTATAATCATTGAGCTAAATGTCTTGGTATTATCATTGAGCTAAATGTCTTGGTATTATCATTGAGCTAAATGTCTTGGTATAATCATTGAACTAAATGTCTCGGTATAATCATGAACTAATGGTCTTGGAATTATTTGAAACAACATTCATATGTGTTATATCAATTGAATATTGATAGATTAAGTAATGTACTGTTATGTGAATTCATTTGACATCATGCATTTGAACATAAACTATACATATTTTGGCTATGGGTTGTAAACACACAGGTTGCAAGTTTTGTATGGGCGGAACTTGGGACTGAGTGGATTTACAATGCCTTTGCCGCATAAACGATTTTTAAAGGCTTTACATTTCAACGCAAACTCTATGAACTCACTCAACCTTTGTGTTGACACTTTTAGCATGTTTTATCTCAGGTATCTAAGGCATTCACTTCATGGCATGCATGTGGACCTATCATAGGGTCGTGGTGACGACGCGTTATACATAGGATTTATGCACTTTAAAACATCGTTTGGCTTGTAACAAACTTATTTCCGCACAAATTGATTTTCATTTGGGACCTATCTTTTGTAAACTCTGAATGTTTTATTAAATCAAACGATGTGTTTTCCAAACGACACTTTAGATCGTTCAATATATCTCAGAATCTGATGCTATGACAATCAATCCCGTGAATTCCATTCCACGCAAAAAAGGTAATTTGGGGTGTGACATTGGCATCGAGCTTCAGCTTATAGAGAACTAGGTTGCATCATTGACCCTAGACTATAACTACATCATCATAGCATCTCATCATTTCATCATAAGTGCATGTTCACTTTACATGCGGTTTATATGTACATTTTTCGAGTTATTTACTTTCATTTCACATCGATTGTCACATAG
Source organism: Chrysanthemum makinoi (assembly GCA_910596185.1). Taxonomy (NCBI): domain Eukaryota; kingdom Viridiplantae; phylum Streptophyta; class Magnoliopsida; order Asterales; family Asteraceae; genus Chrysanthemum; species Chrysanthemum makinoi. The sequence goes on along the minus strand of OU343217.1, from coordinate 166,422,670 downwards.
ATGCCCTCAGATACCCATCCTATTATCATTTCCTCATATTCTAATGTGGAGAATGCTTTGTCATTCCCTATCGCAATTTTAATATCAGCTGATTCATCACCGATAACGTCGAATGCCTAGCTAAAACCTTTAAGTACGGCGAAGTCACTCTCACTCCTTTGTTTCACCACTAACATGTCGAGTTACACGTTATTCACACATTAAGTCACTAGACCATCATACATTTGAAGCACTTACGACACCTCATAACCCATCTTTTGGGAACCCATCGATTATTTTGAAAAGTAACCTCAAATTTATCACCTCACATCACATCTCTTTAGAGCGCTTATTCTTAACATAGGACTTTTCTACGTCTCATTTTTCCTTTTATTTTGAAGAGTTATGTCGTCAAGAAAGTGCACTTAAATGACACCGCTATCCAAAGGTATATAGAGGATAGTATAGCGAGGCATCTATGTTAGGAATTAGAAATTCCCGGTATTAAAGAGTCGGTCACCTCAAGTATATGTAATCGTTAGAATGCTCGTAGTCATAGTTATATTTAGTTAAGTAGTATTTTGTTAAGTAACACCGTGGAGGACGAACGGGTCTTTACCCATCAGTATGGATCCACCGTTGTGTGGCGATTTATGTAAGACTATAAATACTCTCTACCTCCCAAGGTAGAGAGTTGGAGCTCATAATAATATCTTTCACTTTCTCTCACTAAGTTCCCTAAACCTCTAACTTTCTCTCTCTAGAATTCCACTTATACGCCCACTTTGTATTATGGTTTGATGTGTAAGTGAAAACAAATATCCAACAATTGGTATCAAGAGCCATGGTTAGATCATATCTTGCACATCTTTGGATTTCTAGTGGTTTTTAGGTGGTTTTTGAGTTTGAAAAAGTTTAGTGGTTTGTGCATCATTTGGTTGATTTCTTGTGTTAAAGCTTGGATTTTGTTAGTATTTTTATGTTTAGAATCATCACAAGTGTTTAGGGTTTCATTTGGTAAGCTTGAATCATCTTGGTTGGGTTGTTTTTGGATTGAAAAGTGATGTTTATGTGGTTTTTCTTGCTAGCGACTTGATATACGGATCTCTTTCTTCGTAGCGACTTGCTTCACAATTTTGTAGCGAGTTTCAGTTTTGGAGCTAGCGACTTAGACCTAGCGATAACAAGACAAGTAGTGGACTCTCCACTACGGGTAGCGACTTGGTGGTAGCGACTTGGTCCGTAGCGAGTTGCTCTTTAGCGACTTGAAGTTTTAGCGACTTGAGTAGCGAATTGCTGCCAAAATTTTGCTAGCGACTTGAGGCTTAGCGAGTTACTACTTAGCAACTTGCATTTGTCTAGCGACTTGGGACTTTAGCGACTTGGGGGTGTATCGAATTAGGTCTTAGCGACTTGGTGTTAGCGACTTGGACCTTAGCGAGTTGCTCTTTAGCGACTTGACTGTGTGGCGACTTGGTGCTTAGCGATTTGGTGATTTAGCGAGTTGCTACTTAGCGACTTGGTTCAAGGGTTATAGCGACTTGGTTGATTTTTAAGAAGAAGAAGTTTGACCAAAGTTGACTTTTTACGTCAAAACTTCAAACGGTCATAACTTTTGATCTGTAACTCCGTTTTCAGCCAAATAAATACCGTGCCAAAAAACGACCGGCCTGAATATTGTAAGGTTTCACCACGATGTCGTGAAACTAATTTTTCGAGGCCCAAATCCCTCTCGAAGGAAGTTATTGAGGTTTTAAGTTTTAGACCTAAAATTCTCAGAAAACGCATCAACCAATCCAAATCTCAACCAATCAACATTTCAGCTTTTCCTACCTAACAATCTAAAGTCCTATCACTCAATTGTCTTTCATTGTATCGATCCATCAGTCATCTTAACACATCATGTCTTACTCTGTACCCCAGTGATCTCGAAGTGCTTAAATTATATGATGCGTGGATAATAATGATAATGGATGCTAATCAACGATTAAAGATGTTTGAATTAAACAATGAGGATGTGAGATCTTCATGTTCGAAAGTACAATGAGAATGCCACCAAATGGAATGCAAGCATTGAGCCATATCACTACTTCATCAAAGACCTCACACATTAACCGTTATCCATAGTCGGGATCGAACATGTAGTGCTCTTTTCCGCCAGGACTTACCTACATTGACAAGAAGCTTGTTGTTGAACTTAGAACATTTAAAGCCGCAAATTACAAATGAAGAGGTTCAAAAGGATGGTTCCAAAGGCAGCTCTTCAAGTAATCTACAAACAATTTCACCATTCATCGCGAGGGAATATTCAACAGATATTTACGATCAACACTTGATCGAATTTCCTTCAAAAACATACTGGAATGGAAATTCAAGAATTCATTGAGACATTTATCCAACTCATGGATAATGTGAAAAAGTACATTGAAGAATCCGCACAAAAGAATGAAGACGTGAATGAGTGTCAGGTGCGTTGAAAGATTGTTGTGATAAGTTGGGTAATGTTTCGTTGGAAATATCGGTGTTGGAATGCGAATGTCAATGACAACAAAAATTGATGAGTCGGATAATGAAAAAATGGAATATTCGTGCTCAAAGTCACAAGAGAGAGAGGTGCACCAACACAGTGCATGTCAATGCCGAGGTAAGTTGCATGGAAGTTTCTGCTGTACCTAGTTGTGCATCTTCTACTCAACATGATGATTATGAACGGTGCATGAGTATCACTGCATTTGTGCCGATGATTCCCTTACCACCGAGCTTAACATATATAAGGATCAGTTGCCATCTATGAACAATGTGCTAAGTTTGAGTTAACTACTCGTGAGCAGGAGTTGGATAACCAAATGCGTATAATTATTAGAAAAAGTAATTTTAGAGAAGAAGTGTTAAAACAAGAGTTAAACTCCTTACATGAAAAGCTTTCTAAAACCGCTAAGCAAAAACAAGAACTTCAAGAAAATGTTAAAATGCTTAAGCAAGAATTTAGTGCTAAGGAATCAAAATTTTGAATGATTTTTCTAATCTAAAAACTTTGAAAAACAAGCTTGAAAATAAGTTGTACGTACAAGGAAACACTATTCAGAGCCACATGATCACTAAGCATAGAGTTCTAAGTGACAAACATAGTGTGGCGTTAGTTGATGGACCAAACCCGAGGCTTGTAAAAGGCTAGAGAAGCTCATAAGGTAATGTATGATGGTAATGAGATCCTTAAGCCTAGACAGAAACCTAGTTGCGCTGAGTGCACCGAGGAAGATAAGAAATCAGATGAAGTCACTAGGGAGAAAATGGATAAGAAGCTAGAAGATCCCTGAGGTAAAAAGAACAAGATAACGATAAAACCCCATGATTACACTAAGGAAAATTGGATATCCTTAAACATGTTTAAGCCTCTGACTCTATTGACCCCTGAACAAGTGTTCTGAAAAAGGATATGGACTTGCAAAAAGTCGAAAATCTTGTTGAAAAGAATCCCCTTGTAGGAAATTCCCTAAAGCTTAATGTGTATCCTCCAAATACACCAATGCATTTAGTTCCTAGAACTATTGCCACTAAGAGCAAGACCTTAATCAGTCAATATGTTATTCTTCAACTATTTGTCGATTTTGAGAAAACTTGTAAGAAAAGGATCACACCCACTGGGATAACTGAAGGGAAAGGGGTTTTGAGCAAACAAAAGAATGCTATCTAACTGAGGTCATGCCTTTCTTTAAACAACTAAAAGATCATTTTGAGAGTCTTAAAAAGGGATAAAATCGATATTAAAGAAATGGAAAAGGAATTTGATGCAATGATAGTTGAGGTTAGTAACTATGAGCGAGAATTAAAATATAATGAGATTGAGAGGAAGAACTTGCATACCTTGAATGAGAATCTTATTTCTTAATGTATTTCTCAAGATGTGTTTTACATCGCTACTTAATTGTTCCATTAATGCTTCTCAATTTCATGAATTATCTGTTGCTCCGAAAGTCTCCCATGATCGTGTCATTGAGCTTGAAAAAACTAATTCTAAATTGCATGAGAAAATTGAACAAGATGATCATGATAACCTAGTGAAACAGTTTTCTAAATTGGAAGTTGAGCATCTTTCTTTACAATTAAAATATCAACATCTAAAAGAAAATGTTAAAACCTCAAATATCAATACTTCCTTGGATGCTCCCTCGAATTTGATGCGTTTTTGAAATTAGCAAACGTGATGAAATGATTCGAGCTCATTGTAACACGATTAGAAGATTGAAAACCCAAGTCTCACAACCGGAAAGGTGAAAAGAAGGAAGTGACTGATCGATCCCAAATGCCTCCTCCTTTAGATTCTCAAGACTTCAAACTTTTCATCTTCAAAACTTAGTCAATGCATTACAAAAGGAAAACGAGAGTTTTCTAAGAAAATGAAAAAGTTAAACGACACTTTAAAGAGTTATATGATTCAATGAAAGTCACCCGTGACCAAAACAACGAAAAATAACGTCTTTACAAAAGGAAATTGAGAATCTGAGAAGTCATGGAAATGGGAAACTGCCACTTGTTTTCAATAAGAATGTTGTCTCAAAGTCACCCTCGTGATTGCAAATACATGACAGTTAAATATATTCCTCCTCATCTTAGGAATAATGAACAGGCTTTTCATGACTACTGTGCTTACCTTAAGGATAGTCTAGAATGTCTCCGTGAGATTGTCGAAGAGGATTTCATTAACAAACCTCTTGATAGTGAAGTTAGGTTTGCTTGCCTCCAGGCCAAACGATCTCAAGAGCCGCTAGAATGTGTAATTGCAACATGTCCTAAATCCTTATCCTTAGGTGCAAAAGGCAAAGTTGTGATGCCTTGTTCTATGCCTAAAGCCAAGCATGTGACCCTTGATATGCCTTGTTCCATGTCAAAATTCAAGCAAGCAACCTGTGACGTGCCTCCTAGAATTATCGATCCCAAAGACTTCTAGACCAGAATGCAGAAAGTAGTGAAGCCATGTAATGTTCCCATCGTTACTTCTACAGATGTTAAGATTGACACTAAAGTTAGCGGGTCAAAACCTAGAGGCTATGCAAAGAAGGATAGGATTACGCAAACTAAAAGTGATCATGATAAGGAAGTGAAAGAACACCATAGGGACAAGAAGTTTGATTTGAACAAAAGAATCGTTAGTTCTAGTATTAGCTCTAAGCTTACTAAAATTAATTCGAGGCCTTATGCTATCTGCAAAACATGTAAAAATGTTTAATTTCTGGTAATCATGATAAATGTGATGTGTTATTTCTGAGGACTAAGATTCATAACCAGCTTAAGAAAGTTTGGAGAGCAAAACAGATTAAGCAATCATGGAAACCTACAGGAAGGTTTTACCAATGTAGGAATTCAGTGGAAGCCAACAGGTCGAATATTCACGAATGGCCAACCTTGCCCCTTAACTAGATCCACTATGCCTAGAGTAGTGCCTGTTAAGGTTTGGAAGCCAACCGGTAGAATAATCCCATTAAGCACAAAATGTCCTCGACTAAGTCTCGATGCTTCTACTAGTTCAGCTCCTAGTGACAATGACATTGCACCTAGGGTTTCACGATTCAAAGATTGTTTGTGCTAACCAAAAGGACCCCATGAGCACGTGGGGATCCAATGTTTCCAATTCTCTGTCTTCGTATGTTATCCAAAGCAGTCGCATAAGTCGTCCCTTGGTATTTGGATTCGGCGCTCTAAACATATAACTGGGCTCTAAACAATGACCTGTTCACATCATTCGTCAGGCCTCGTTCTTCATCATTATGGCGTCTGCAGATAACTCTTCAAGCCCCGTTCCTCAAAGAAAAGAAAAGTGTACGCCAAGGCGCTTTATCTCTGAAGAAGAGAAATCTTCATGTTTATGACCATTCTCATCGACATTCTTCATCAACAAGCTTCATGTTTCTCCCATGCTCATTCAATCATCAAGTGGATCTACATTCATTAATGTATATTCTTATTCACTTGCTAAATCAAAATGGCAACTTCGGATGCAATTTTTGAGGGGAGAAGAGTGAATATACTAAATGATGATGGATGTTTGAATAATGGTTATACGACTTAAAGTTTGATGACTCTCCTCCAACGCCTAATGTTTCACTCACTAAGGATAAATGGGATTTATTGTTTGGGATTCATTGGTTCAAGATATGTTTGATGATCATCAAAGAAGTACAACTCAGACTACTCAAAAAGCCCAATCTCCAGTTATTCCTCAAGGCGTTGATAATGATTATCATAATATTGCAGTTGCACTCATGAATAATGATCCGCTCTTTGGTATTCCTTTGCCAAATATTCACGGATTATTGGTCATGAATAATAATCCATTTATTGTTTGGGATTCATTGGTTCAAGATATGTTTGATGATCATCAAAGAAGTACAACTCAGACTACTCAAAAAGCCCAATCTCCAGTTATTCCTCAAGGCGTTGATAATGATTATCATAATATTGTAGTTGCACTCATGAATAATGATCCGCTCTTTGGTATTCCTTTGCCAAATATTCACGGATTATTGTTCATGAATAATGATCCACTCTTTGGTATTCCTTTGCCAAATCTTCATGGATTATTATTCCTCTCATCGTGCATGCTATAAATCAACCACATGAACTTCAAGGAAATTGTCTACCTCATCCGCTCGAAGTTATTGGTGTATCCTCCATATCAGTCTCTACATGAATACTTTTAGGAAGAATACATTGATGTTGAGGCATCATTTGTTCCGGTTCATTCAGTGGGTGAATGTACATCCGGTTGTATGTTTATTCACATGTTGGGCATTTGACACAAGTTGATTGCTTCAGAGTTAATCATTTATCACTTATTTGAGATTGAAGTTGACCTTCACAAAGGCGTGTTCTTATTTGATAACTTGCTCGGGCTTAAGAATTTGAGTTGAAGGCTTTTGTTTATCTAGTTACCGCGGTCGGAGTGGATGGTTGAAGACCTGGTTAACTATCACTATTAGGAGTTATGTTGTTTTACTCAGTGTCACATGAAGATGACGATGTGGATAATATCAAGAGGTGTTAATGTCTCATACCTTGTTTGAGTGTGAGTACTTAGAGATTTGCTTGAAGCATATATTCTCGACACCGTTCTTCCATCTTTAAGTGCAAGCTTAAGACACAAATGTGGGGAATTCGACTTCAGTTTCAAGTTTGGTATATCGGGTTTTTCTTCAAAAGTGGTCACTTCAAATTGTCTACATATGGGTTGATAAAGATAGTCAGAGAGAGTTTATGTAGCAGTTGATTCTCACGGGATTCATTTGGGCTATTTGAGTTCTTCTCACAAGATTTCAAGTTTTTGGGTATATTATGTTTTGTCGATTCGAGGTAACAAAACCATTTGGGGGAAGGATATATTATTCCAACTATTTGGGGGAAGTGGTCTCTGAGACCTTTGGTTTATGTTACTTCAGTGTTCAGTTGGAAGAAATGTGAGAAGAATATTTGGAACATGAGATGATACTGCCTATCGACATCTTATATACGGTTTATGATAAAGTGCTTCCGGGTATATGCACCACATGTTCACTTGATCGAGCTAATTCAGTTATTTCAGAGTTGACATCCACAGAGATGATTAGTGACTCAACATGTTACATGGATGTCATCGTCTCTACTCTTGTTGGGTACATGTGTACATTATGTGCTGATTGGTTATATGTTATATAACTCGAATGCACTTGGTAAAATGAAGATGTTGATATATTGTTCCCCTAAATAGACAATTGGTCAATCTTGAAGAGTAAGGTGTACATCCGGGATGCACAGCAGGTTCATGTGATCGGTCGTAATCAGTTAATCCGGATTTGATAACCACTGAGACGATCAATGTTTCAACTTGTTACTTCGGTGTTCTCGTGTTCTTCATGGTGCTGAGCTTCAATCAATGAGACCGCTTTGTATTCAACTCTACTTCTTAGGGAAATGGTCTTTATTCGATGTTTGTCGGTTTGGGGGGAAGCTACCAAAGATTCAAATTGAGAAGGCTCATGTCCAGACGATTTTCTTAGAAGCCTCGAATGCTTTGGTGGCGAAAGTTTAAGAGATGTTGATTCATTTCTTCTACAACGTCTTTGAACGATATCTTTATCTCGGTACTCATTTCATCATTCTCTTAAACTAATTTATCTCTTGTAAATATTTATTCGAAAAACAAAATACAAAATTATAAAACCTTCAAAAAAATCAAATAGAAAAATATAAAACTTTCAAAATCCATAAAAATTTGAAAAATTAGAAAAATCTTCAAAAAAATATTGTCTTTTTGTCATGTTTCTCTCGATTCGATAATATCTACGGTCTTAATGTTGTCATTCAAAGAATGACACGGGACTTTAGATGTTGTTCGAATTTTTTTATAAAAAAAATCAAAAAATCAAAAAATCAATAATTATTTTTGGGAGAAAGAGAAAAAAAAATGGTTTATTGTCATTTCAGGCAGTAACCCGCTTTTTCAAAGAAAGAACAAAGCCATACTTTATCATGTTTTCAAAATTCCATGCTCTGATTCTATAAACATTTATCTCACGAAAACTAACCGCTTTGAAAAATAACTCGCAGTCTCTATTCTTGATAATCATCCGACTTATTTGTCAAAATATCAATCTCTCAATCAACAACCTATGTCATTGATTGAGGGGGAGAATGATTTCAATTAAATTAAAAAGTTATTTGGCATTCAATTGTTTTCAAAAGATATTCAGGCATGTTTTATCAATGGAGTTTAAAGTCTTAAAATCCGATCATTATCACTTAAAACGCTTTCATAATCAAGTCACAATTCTCCTTAAAAGCTTTCAAAATCAATTTAAATCTATAAGAGATCACAAATCTCAAATGATTTGATAATTGTGATCGGGGAGAATGTGTGATTTAAATTGATTTAAACTGATAATTCGGTAAATGGTTTTATAAGGATGTACAAGCTCTCCTTCCCACATGTGACAAACGATTTCAAATTTTCCATGCACATGTTGAGGGGGAGCATCTATCTTAAACCTATGATTTGAAACGTGATAATTTATCTCAAGGTGCAGGTTCCCTCTAGTATGTGCAAAACTCTTTTCAAATCTCGAGGCACATATTGAGGGGGAGCAAAATCATGAAAACCTCATCCTTCCCCAAAATGCTTTATCTACTTGATTCGATTAGGGAAGTGATGTTGATATTTTTTTGAAAATGGTAATCAAAGAAGTTAATTCTTTCTCTTGCCTCCGTGTGGAAAACTATTTCAAATACTTGATTCACATGTTGAGGGGGAGTTCTTCTAAAAATATCAAAAACAATTCAGGTACAAAATGCTTTGATAAAATATCATAAGTATCTGGATTGATTTTCAAATGGTTTTCAATTGGTTCCTATGGCAGATGAACAATACCAACAAGACCGACCAACTTTACATTATGTATGGTGATATAAGGACGATAAGGTTAGGTATGTGTTCCCATGATCCGCCAGAACAGGAGGGATCTACCTAGGGACTATCCACTAGTTAGTGTAGAGTTCTTAGGTATGATGATAAGAGGAGAAAAATGAGATATGGGAAGAGTGCGGACTAAGACTGAGCTAGTACTCGAATAAACCCAACAAGGTTCTTGCTATGAAGTCTCGGAAGCAACTGAAGGGGTTGAAGAATGAAAAGAATTGAATGAGAAAAGGGTGAAAACAAATAGCCCTCCATATATTCAACCTTAGGGCAGAAACCGGGTTCAATTCAAATGCTACAGATGGTAACATCGGTATTGAAGACAAGACGTCATGGACCCAGTGACGCACTGCACTTCAACTTTCCAAACCACTCAAGTTCCTCTTAAAAGGACTTGTTTCATTCTCACGGGGAACCGACATTATCTATCAACTTTCTCTTAGAGATTGTTGATATTGAAGGAGGAGACCCTCTCCCTAGTCTCCGATATAGGATCCAAATATGCACAAATTGAGTCTAGTGCCACGAGATCATCAATAAATCTCATTAGGACACTTTCAATGAAGACTCTCTGTTTCACACAATGTGGAAAGAGAAATTATATCTTGAGTCCTACGCATTATCCTTGTGGTATTGCCAGAACATCTGAGTGATATGCAAACATACTCACAATGAAGATGGAAAGCCTTCTGGAGCCAACATCTAACAAGCTCCTGGTAGGTGGGATGTGATCTATTATACAGATCAACCATGTGACAACTGGACAGAAACAATGGGGCGATTCATTCTTTTGAATCAATCCTGGTTCAGGTTATGGATTGACGGATACCTTTGAAAAACCGGTCTTTGTGCTTTAAAACTCCTTTCATTAAGCACGTCGACCGTGTACTAATTTTTCAAATCAAAAGGTGTTTTATGATTGATAATTGATTTTCATTAAAACCTTCGTTATATTGCAAAAACAATTTCTATTGAGCAATACACGATTGTTTTTCAAATCTCTTTTCATCAATCAGTGGACTTAAATTCGCTGGTTCACTCACTCCGTGTTGTCTTCTTTGAGACGTTCCGCATTGAGAACAGCTAGAGCATGCGAAACCCGTCAAGGAAATTCTTCGTAATTATTCGATCACGTGCGGGCGTGTATGTATCTTGATCAACGGGGAACCGTGGGGCGTGTACCTCAATTCAACGAAAGTGATCAAAGACACTTTCGTGCGATTTATTGCTAATGTTGTATGCGCGGTACACCCGACGTTTGCAGCTGATCGTAATGGAGCGGTCAATCCATTGCCGCATGCTCACCTAACACATTCATCTCAAAAGAAATCATGATTAGTGCATCAATGACTCTGATATTATCACTCCATGCTTCGCTACGCTGTGCCAATATCATGAATCAACTAAAGCTTCCGCTACACTGATGAGAAGATATCATGATCCAGAATGTGAGCATGTCGGTCCGAAAGTCACATCATCACATAATACCAACACCACAATGGATGTATCATAGATTTTCTAATAGCTGATGATCTCAAAAGCTGGCCCAACATTATTATCATGTGGATCAGTAAAAGACCTCCACTTGGATTAACCAAACATGCAATGAGTGGAATCAATGACTACGAGCTCCGGAGCAAAGTACTACATCAAGAATGCAAGATCAATTGTTAATGTAATATATGATTGTATTCAATGTCATTTTAGTATATGTTTGAGGTGACCTCCCTTAGGGGAGATTGTTAGGAATTAGAAATTCCCTGTATTAAAGAGTCGGTCACCTCAAGTATATGTAATCGTTAGAATGCTCGTAGTCATAGTTATATTTAGTTAAGTAGTATTTTGTTAAGTAACACCGTGGAGGACGGACGGGTCTTTACCCACTGTATGCCTGAGCCACAGCCCGTTGTGTGGCGATTTATGTAAGACTATAAATACTCTCTACCTCCCAAGGTAGAGAGTTGGAGCTCATAATAATATCTTTCACTTTCTCTCACTAAGTTCCCTAAACCTCTAACTTTCTCTCTCTAGAATTCCACTTATACGCCCACTTTGTATTATGGTTTGATGTGTAAGTGAAAACAAATATCCAACACACTAAGGAAAGAACGAGCAACGGTAGCTGCTGCTGCTGAGGCCACGGCTGCTGCTGAAGCTGCTAGACTTGCTACTGCTACAAGAGCTGCAGGAGGATCTGGAGTTCGAAATTGTACGTACAAGGACTTTAAGAACTGTGATCCTACAAAGTTCAAAGGCACAGAAGGAGCCACTGCTATGGTTCGATGGTTTGAGAAGATGGAGTCTGTGTTTCTTCTATGCAATTGCCCAGATGACTACAAGGTGAAGTTTGCCACTGGTACACTCTTAGATGGCGCAATGTCATGGTGGAATTCGTATGCGCAGCCTATTGGCATCGAAAATGCTTACAAGCTCACGTGGGATCAATTCAAGAGGTTGTTGACCAAGAAGTATTGTCCACGCAAGGAGGTGAAGAAATTAGAAACGGAATTTTATGAGTTAGTGACTGTTGGTTATGACATCGAGACCTACATTAGGAGGTTCCAAGAATTGGCTGCACTATGTCCATCAATGGTTTCGGACAATGAGAAACTACTGGAAAATTTCATTGGAAGACTTCCACAATGTATTCAAGGAGATGTAACTTCTTCCGATCCACAAACAATTGAAGAAACTATCAGGATAACTCAAAAACTCATGGCCCAAGTCGTGAAAGGGGAAAACATTATCAACAATAACCGTAACAACAACCACAACAACCAAACTAGCAACAACAAAAGGAAATGGGAAGATGACCAGGGAGGTTATGATAACGACAACCAAAACTGTAACACTAATCATCATCAACAACAGAATAGAGGGCAAGAAACCGCAATGGTTTATGTTGCTGCATCAATAGAAGGCAGAGGTTATGCTAGAAACTACCCACTATGTAATCGATGTAAGTATCATCACTCGGGTCTTTGCCCTGTTAAGTGCTACAAGTGTCAAAAACTAGGACACCATGCCAGGAATTGTAGAGGCAAGACCATAGTTACATGTTTCGGATGTGGGGAGCAAGGACACTATCGGAATCAATGTCCTCAAAACCAAGGTCAACAAGTTGAAGGTGCTCATGGGAATGCATACATATTAGAAGGAGGAGAAGCTCGCCATGGTCTCAACAATGCGGAATACTGAAGAAGTTCGGAAACTAACAGTCTTAATTTTCCTTATGTACTATGTCGTACTAAGTTTATGTCTTCCATCGTATTCAGATCTTATGACTTAAGATGTACTACTTTTGATAAACCACTAGTTGTAAAATATTCTCATTAAGCGTATTTTCTTTTCCTTCTGATTCGTTATCACTTACAAGGTTTAGATCTCTGTAAACATCGCGAGTTATAACAACTAAACCGAACGTCACATTATCGTTCCTTAATTATACATAGCCTAGCTAACTATGTCTAATTCTAGAGGGATCATGTTATGTTGGGAGCAGTTATTTATAAATCTTTGTGCAAGCAGGGTGTTCACATATTCATAAAAGTCAAAGTGTTATTCATGAGAGATTCATCCAATATTTTCTTTACTATGATGTTTTGTACGCTCTAAATCATCGATAACCATAACGACATCTCTTCATGTCTTCTCTCCTCGTTATTCATCACAAACTCAAAAAAAAAATCGATAGACTAACACGAACTGAATTCAGGGACTGAATTCCTTTTTGGGTGGGCGAATGTGACAACTCGCAATTTCAGGTCATTTCTCAAATTTACTATTCATCTCGGGAATTTACTATTCACCGGTTACTATTCAAAATTTTACTATTCATCGTTTTTGGAGTAAAAGTAATATTTTGAGAACATATTTCAAAATTTACTATTCACAAAACACTATTCATTCCCGGAGAAAATTTCTACTCATGCTTTATTATTTCATCGTTTATCGTAAACTAGGTTTACGAGTATCAAATTCACGTAACCTTAATGGGTTAGCTGTGAATTCATGAACAATCATCAAGGACATTCCATATAGACTAGGTTTAGTCTACATATCATTATCATCATCATCATCATATTAGTTCATGCATGGTTTTGCATATTACATTAAACGTATAATTTCATATTAAATAAACGCTATCGCGTAATTAATTATTTTGAACATTTGATCCGACACTTCCAAAAATATTCCTAATATATTTTTATACTCATTTTAAGACTATAAAAATTATATTATTAATTTACCCGATGTTTTCAATTTATTTCGTATATAAATTGTTATGTTTATATAATTACGACGGTTTTCTTAAATACTACACGATAATTATTATTTCACTCAAATTTTGCAAGAAATGTATTTTTATAATTTTTATGACCTTAATATATTTTATCTTGACCCGTTAAAATTTATTTTTAGCTAACGCTACCCTAAATACTCAAATGTGTATACAAGTTACCACATGTCTTCAATTAACTTACATTTAATTATACTTATACATAATTAAAAAAGAAAAAAAAAAAAGTATTAAGTCATGACTAACACCCCCTTGTCGACACAAGGGGGGGGGGGGGGGGGGGGGTGAGTCACTTAATTTGCCAAATATCTTACTCTAGTATATCATATTATACTAAAAATATCCAAACACATTCACCTCATTATCTCTAAGTGTAAAAATCAAAATACCTCTCTTCCTCTCTTCTCTCTAAAACCGGCAACCACAAAGGACCAAGAAGGGATCATCAAAATATTTTCAAGACAAGTTTTATTCACTCTAGCATCACTCTCGATTAAGGTTGTGCAATAAAAACCTTGGGTGATTAGGAAAAATCCTTTGTTCTTATAACCTCATCAAGTTAACTAGTAAGCATCCATATTCATGATCATATTTCATATTCATTGTTATGTTCATTTCATTTAACTTGAGAAAACATGCAAGTCATATGATGTTTATACCACCTTTTCATTTGTTTTTAAGAGTTATATATATTTATGTCATCCTATAATTACTCATTGTAATATATCACTCTTGGTGATGTCTAGGAACCCATGACACCCTAAGAAGGTGTATGGTAGGATTAGAATAGCTTCGGAGTTGTTTTGAATTGGTTGGAATAGGTTTGGCGCGAGAAAAACTCATTTCGAAAAGTTTTCTAAAGGGTCTGTCCTTATTTTGAAATTCTGGAATTTTCGACAGTAAGCAAAATATTTTGGGCTAGATATTTGGAAAATATAATTTAAAACGAAAACGTGGCCGCTTGAATTGGTTAAAACGGAGCTATAACGAAGAAGTTATGAATTTTTGAAGTTTGACGACGAAAACTATTTGTTTCAGAAAATTCAGCATGCTGTCTCGACTTTTTACGAGTCAAAAATGAGTCTTAAGCGTTGTTAAATGTGTCGACTTATCAAAAATATATTAGTATATGTTATCACGATTCCGTGGATATAAAGAACGTAGAAAACAGACTTATAACGACTAAGTTATTCACATTTTAAACAAGTTGCCGTAACTTTATTATATAAGAAAAATTAGTATATTTCTATTAGACAAACTTTACGTCTACAAGGGACCATGTTGAGGGTCGTTTTTAACATGGATGTAGTACTTTTTACAAAATGATGTCTTCTAGTAAAAGTAAGTTCGCATAGCCTATTTTCCAAAATGTCCAACCGTTCGTCAAGCGGAGTTGTAACGAATAAAATACGGTCACTTAAACTTTTTCGAAAACCACCCTTAAACTATATCTTGGGCAAAAGTACCATACTTTAGCTATATTTTTCTCTATGATCGGAACCTCTATGACGAAAAATTAAATGCTAAAACTTTGAGATAATGATACAAGCATCCCAAAACCGTTGAGTTCGTTTCTTAACACTCGACGTACACCATTTTACGACTAGCTTTTCGAGGCCGTTTAGTCACTTTCATGAAAATTTTCAACGACATTATTTTACGACGAAAAGTTATAATTTCATAATAAATCACTAAATGATTATCGTTGGATATCATTTCAATGTAAATACATTTCAACGCAAACTCTATGAACTCACTCAACCTTTGTGTTGACACTTTTAGCGTGTTTTATCTCAGGTATCTAAGGCATTCACTTCATGGCATGCATGTGGACCTATCATATGGTCGTGGTGACGACGCGTTATACATAGGATTTATGCACTTTAAAACATCGTTTGGCTTGTAACAAACTTATTTCCGCACAAATTGATTTTCATTTGGGACCTATCTTTTGTAAACTCTGAATGTTTTATTAAATCAAACGATGTGTTTTCCAAACGACACTTTAGGTCGTTCAATATATCTGTAACTGTGATGCTATGACAGTCAATCCCCAGGAATTCCATTCCGCTGCAAAACAGGTAATTTGGGGGTGTCACAAAAACAGTCTACACTTGTTTTCTAACTCCACCCGATATCGGACAAAGAAGGTCCGATATCCTTTTGACTTCTGTCCGAGATATTACACCACGACCAGAACCAAAATTGACTTTGTTGCTGCTGTTTTGTGTCGAACAAGAGACTAGGAAACAATAGCCAATCAATATATCAAACACCTAAATCTTCTTGAATCGATACAAGCTTAGGATTTAATCAAACTTAAAACCCTTAATCGATTTAAGAAGTAATCGACCAAGAGCCAAAAGCTGTGAATATATGAATCGGTTTAGGGATAGGTGAAGTAATATTATGCGTGAGTTAGGAGGGAATAATGAGCAGAGCACGTTTGGCTTTATAACAAAACAAACGCCCCTTAGCTTGGGCCATATCTTGGACGACAAGCAAAAATCCACACCCTTTGTCACTTTCTGTTTTGCCCGATCAGTGAACACACAAGGCCCAAGGCTTGTTCACATTTTGACCCATGTTCAATCCATAACAGCCCATGGATCATATATTGGATCGGGTCGCATAATATGGGTATAATACATTCAAGTATAATTAACGTTCGACGCGTATACTCGTGTTTATCGTGTGTGCCCCCATCGGCTCACACACTTTTAGTTGTCTTGTCGTGTTTACAACTCCCACAAACCAACACAAGTCTAATGAATACATGGGCTTCTATTCAAAATTTTGGGGTTGGCCATGGCCTACCCAAGTTATAATGTAGCTCCGTCACTTTTCATAAAATAAATGAGAGGTGATTTGCACGCTATTTTAATTGATTGGCACACTTTATTTTAGAGTGTCTTGACAATTATATCCTCACAGGTTGAAAATGTGTAAAAATAATGTGAGAGTATAAATGTCAAAATTCTTTAATTTAGAATGTACCAATCAATTTGAAAAATGTGCAAATCACCACTCAATACTTTCTACTTGAAAATGTTCAAGTAATAAGAACAGATTGAAAAAAAATCAAATTTGACTTCTCCAAAACTTTGACGATTACTTGTTAATGTAAGCAGCAAAGATTAAGAAATCACTTGATGGTTAAGGCAAACTTTAACAATCCAAAGCAATGTTTGTCTTTAGATAGCTCATGTCAGGCAGGTACAACTTTTCTTGAACAACCACTAAAATAGCATTTGGTTTATACATATATATATGGGAATATAGAAATGAATTTTATCAACAATGTTATCACATGTTGTGTGAAAAGCTTCTCAATCAAATGATTGTAGGTTCAAATTATGCTGATTGTGAGTTCAAGTTTTGGTTAAGACATGTACGATAGATTTGTGATATAAATATTGTTAGATAGTTATAATTGTCGTTCTAAAAAAATGAATTTTATCAATAAAAAATGCTCCATTCATAGTTTGGTTAAGACATGTACGATAGATTTGTGATATAATAATAGTACGAAACGGCATACTCTAAGGGTGTGTTTGTTTTTTTTTTTTTTAAAAAAAGCCTTGCCAGCCTCCTATTTCTTACCCAGTCAGATTCAGACTCGAAATATCTTAAACAACGGAGGTGGTTTCCAAATCTATTCACATTCCAATTCCACCTTTGAATTAAACCGATTACATTCACAAGCTAGTATACGAGCTCGAGATACGGGTAATAAGCAAAATCACAAGAAAAATTTTACTATATCCCCAATAGTATTCTTAGATTAAAAAAATGGGTTGTAGGTTCTTCAACAAGTAAACAGCAACTAACAAATCCGGAATAAAAAGCATTGTAGAGTCTAGTAATAATTCTTTTGTATCAAACTGCGGGTTTAACATTCAAAACTTATGCAGGCGTTAACAAATAGCAAGAATAGTAGCAAATCCAGTCATATCTCACACAGTTTGTACTGCTCTGTCGAAACTTTCTTCTGCAGTTGCTCCCCGTTTGATTAGCATGTGCTCTGGATGAGACAGCTTCAACTCGCTGCAAAAACAAAAATGATTGTGTGGTATTAAAAAATGACATTCTATGCATCAACTTAACTATACAAAAATGATTGTACTCTCACAAAGTTTTCGATGACTTGCTTAACCAAATTTTGGACAGAAATGATATCTTCAGATAAACTTCAATCACTTTACCTAATAACATAGTACATCTATTTATGATTGAAATAATTTCCTCTATCAGATTGTTCACCTCTCCTATTTATGGCCCAATATGATCATTCCTATTGGTTTTATTCAACATAATGAGACGTGCGAAGGGGTTAAGATACGTACGACCATAAAAAGAACGAAAATACACGACAACGAAAATACACGACAAAACCATTAAAAAGCTTTAATGTAGCCTTCTACTTATAAACTCTTCACCCTTAAACTAAAGTTTTTATCAGGCTATCTGCTATAACATGCTCCTTTGGGATTGATTTTTTGATTCACAGTTTTGAAAATTATTGTTACTTCCGTCATAGAAATATGAATGACGACAATGTTTTCTTAAGCCTTTGCTTGAAACCGCAAAAGATCGAAAATACACAACAAAAGCATTAAAAAGCTTTAATGTAGCCTTCTACTTAATACACTCTTCACCTACCTTAAACTAAAGTTTTTATCAGGCTATCTGCTATAAACATGCTCCTTTGGGATTTGATTTTATGATTCTCAGTTTTGAAAACTATTGTTACTTCCGTCATAAAAATATTAATGACAACCATGTTTTCTTATACCTTTGCTTGAAACTACCGTGTACATCATGTTAGAGCTTTATTTTTGTGATCACAAAATTCTTAGCATGGTAAATTCGTATAAACCAACATCGTAAGAAAGCCAAATAGTAACACAATGTGATTCTCATAACAATTGGGTAAAAGATAGATAGTAAAGGGAGATTTTTTTTTAAGTAATCGTGTTTCTACCACGCAGATAGCAAAACAATGTGATTCACGAAACAGATATGCACTTTTCTGATGCAAATTATGTATACCATACCTTAAAAATCGTGAAGAAGGTTTCCCAAGATGAAGACTGCATACTACCAGATTAGCCAGAGTTTCTGGATCCTTCGCATCCTATATAAAGGCATCAAGAAGTTATAAATAACTGTTTAAATTATGGAAGTCGACTGAATCACAATGCCATATTTGCTCATTTAAGAAATAAGCAAGTTTGAGAAAACACATGCATTTGACTGAAGAACAGACACACCAACACTTCTGTTTTTATAGATAGCAGAAAGAAAGTAACCAACTATCACTTTCAACAAAGAGAACATTACAACTATTGTCAGTATAGAACTCCATGAGTTATATCGACTTTTAGAAGAGATTGGTTGAGTGACTGTAACCATTAAACAAAATCAGATTTCAAAAAAACACACGCTCAAGCTCGAACATCTTAGTCTAAGCTCAAACTCAAGTTTACATGTTTAATAACTCAGATCGAGAAAGATTCGAGCCAAATTTGGAAGCTCAAATAGCTTGAAACTTTTTTAATCGAGAACATGCTAAAATGAGCAAAGTTCAATTGAGATCCAACTGAAAGCATAATAACGTACAACTTGGACGAGGTAAAATAAACAGATATTAATTATGCATATATACATATTAGCACTTTTAGTTACATGTTACATAAGACTTAAGAAACTAAAAAAAATCCTGTAAGTCCCAAAAAAACTTCAATTCGACTTGCTATATGTTTTGATCTCTTTTTTTTTAACTCAATCTCGAGCGCAAATAACTTGATAAAAACTCAATTCTTCAGTCCTAATCCGGACAGACATAAAACTTCAATGACAGCAAAAACTTCAATATTTACCTTGTTAAGTGCTTCAAGTAAAAATGATTCAGCTTCATCAAAATTACCCATGTGCATGCAGCACACAGCTTTTCCATTGAGAATCAGACCAGTCATTTGGTATTTTTCTGAGAAGTCCTGGAAGATAAGATATGCTTCTTGTATCTTTGAACCACCCTGTTTCAAAAAGAAGTACCAGTAAGAACAGTCTAATTATAGTTTAATAAAATGACAAGAGATTACGCACCACAGCCAAATTTAGCCATGCAGTAGCAAGTTGAGTTAGAGTGTGATCCTCATCAATCTGTTGCATAATTCTCAGTTGTTTCTCAGCATAATCTGATCTGTGCATCTTGAGGAAAATTTGAACATTCAAGGCGTTCCTGAAAGTATAAAATGCAACAGAATTGAAGGTCTTGAAGAAAATTTTTATTGAAGTGCATTACAGCTAAAACTTATTGGAGTAACGATATATTCTCCTATTAATGTGCCTACAAAATCTTCCTAATGCCACATATCGGGATTCTATTACTGCTACCAAAGGGCGCTTCCTCCCAATATCTGGACTAGTGAAATACATGCAGTGCTAGGAATATGTTTAGGCATATGAGGGGATCATGGTAACAGAAGTTATCAGTTTCACTTTGTCAGTACTTAGAAAGATGGAAGTAATGGTCGATACAAGCATAAACATCCGTGACTAAATGGGATGAACAGACAGGAACAGAAAACAAATAAGTGCTACATGAGTAGATCCGCCGCCCTACTACCACATTTCACATTTTCTCATGCACTACTGCACTATTAATTTAATCTTTTCCTGTATGTATATAGATATAGTGTGGGAAGATGTAAACAACATGATTGCGGCTCTGTGCTATACATTAAACTCTTATATTTGAGTACATTGTAGGCTAGAGTTACTCACGAATTTTACACTATGTATGCATGCTGGGGCCAATCGTAGTTTGTTCCACATAAATCAAATAATATTTTGTAGGTAACACAGCTGTAGGGTTCAGTGACTCTGATTCAAGGTATTCAGAAGTGACTAGTTAATGACATGTTTGTGTTGTAGCGTACCAGTATCTCTGTTTATGTCTAATAGATTTTAATACTAGCATTTCTCTTATCTAATTCACTCCTATGTTGTGACAGGAGTATATTTGTGAGCATTGATAAATGTGTGCAGCAACAAGCCAACAAGGTATGGAGACCAATTTAATGCAAACAACTATATGCCTATGCACATGTGTTATAAATCATAATATCAAGTTTTAGAGAGGTGATATCTTCTGCTACAGCTGATCCATCAACCAGCATCAGAACATTAACGAGATCATCCAGTGTTTTCAAACAACCGTTAGAAACAGAAGACAGTACAGGTAGACCTCACAAGAAGCATCAACAAGCTGATAACTCATAGAAGGTGACTTAAAAATTTTGATGCAAACAATGAAGAAAATAAAAAAAGTTTGAAAACATCAAGCAGGAAAATTCTAAGCCTGGGAATGATAATGGCTGCCAAATTATACACAATTTATGCAGTTACAGTTAACGGCAGAAACATGTAATTCTCAAGAAGCAATAGCAAACATATTTAAAAGATTAGTAGTACTGTCTAGTAAGATTTTTAAGAGGCAGAGTAAGACTCACAGTTCCATTGTTCCCCCGACATTGGTGTACTTCAAAGCCTCGTTATAATCCTGTTCATGTACAAAAATGATCCCAGCTATAAGCCTGAGAATTGGGTTGTTCCCAATGGCTGCATCGCTCAACCATTCCCGTATGCTTGTAAGAACAGTTTCCTATCAAATCCACATCCATGGTAGATAGAAATTAGACAACAACAAAAGAATACAGATACAAAAACTTCACATTATGCTATTCACTTTAATCATCTTAGTACTTGTATTGCCGAACCAATGCTTATTTTCATCAATCTCTGTGTTTTCCTCACGATAGGCTATAACTAAAGAATCTAACTCGTATACTAAAATCTTAAACCATAATCTGCTACCTAAATCAACAAATAAACACCTTGCAGTCAAACAAAACATCAAAAAGAGTAAAGCATGTGTGCAAATCCAACTGCTAGTACCAACTGTTACCAACAACAAAGCGAAAATTCATAAAGTTAGCCTCTCCATAAAGCATCCATTATAGGAGCTACAAAAAAGGTTGAAATATCATGAATGAAAAGGATTCTCTTATACTTCAACCATCTATTTCATATCTATGTGGCATGAAGGAGTCCAAGATCTTGAACCTCTTCATAAGTTCAAGAACTTAATGCATGTGTTACTTGGGACATCTTACAAAGTTGTGAAAGGTTTATACAAAGTTAAGATGAATTTATTTATAAAATAAAAGGGTTAATGATGTGGCATTGTCGCATGACATGGCACACTTGTTAACTTTTTAAAAATGTTTATGATAGTGGATTCTCTTACAACCGCAAATTCAAGCTTTAAAGCTTTAGACGTGATATTCAGTTACACAATCAATACAAATGCCTTAAAGGTTAGACAAATACTGTAACTGATAAACAGTCCACCAAACAAATCTCCAAAAAAATCAATGCCACTAGAATACATATACTTATAACAGTGTTGTAAGTAAATACGATAGTGACCATGATGTATGCAAATTAACATTTCAATAGTTTGGTATGTAAGGGTTCTTAGCTAGCTAAACATAAATCATACTTACATATTCATAAATTCATTTAACTAAATGACTAATAAAATCTTCAGCAAAATCAATACCACTACCATATTGATCCATTATCATTTATATAACTTCATTTAAATCTATGTCTTATTTGAATAAACAACCAAATATACATATTCACATACACAAAACACGAACAACGACAGCAATACAACGCAACTTCACCTTATCATCAGCACTGAAGTGGTTCGTTAAACGTTAAACTACACCTAAATACTACCAAAAATATCGATCATCTCACATATTTCTATAACGTGTTCTCATACCAGGGCTTAACTAAATAAACAACTAAACATAAATTCTACACATATATCCACAGACAAAAAACGAAAAAAAATAATAATAAATAATAATTAAAAAAAAAAAAAAAAAAAAACTTGGACACTGAAATCAACACAACAAAACTTTACCTTATCAGCACTTAATCGATTACTTAAACCTCAAGTCCAGAAAGAACATCTCTAACAAACGATATCAACAAATTTATATAATGTGATCTCAAGCTAGGGCTTATTTCGCTAAACAGCTAAACATATAGCCTACACGTATACAAAAACGCGAACAACTAGATCACTACAACGTAACATCACCTAATTATTAGCATTCAAGTAATTCGTTAAATGATATCGATAGATTTATATAACGTGATCTCAATCTACATATTATTTCACTAAACAGCTAAACGCACATTCAAAAGAACGTGAACAACTAACGAAACTTCACCTAACATACAAGCATTAAATGATACCGATACATTTCTATAACATATCTACCGGTAATTCCACTATACATCTACACGCGAAAAAACGAGATGGATAACGAGATCAACACAAGTCACCTTATTATCAGGAGTCAAGAGATACAAGGCAAGCAGCTTGACAGCCTGAAGAGGCGTAGCAGCAGACGAATCAACTTCATTAACCACAAGCTGTTATTCAACAACAACAACATAGCATCATTTTATAAAATTACATAACAAAGTTATAAAATTAAATAAAAAATGAGATTATACTTGATAACTGCCTTGAGCAATGTAGGATCTGTGAATGAGGTAATCGCGTTCGATTGAATCTTCTTCGGATAAGTTGTGGACGTCACCGCTGTTGATTGCGGCTTGATATGCGCCTATGTAGAAGTTGTTGCGGAGATTAAATAGTAGATCTGGCGCTCCTGATGCCATTCTCAATTGGATCTAATTGGATCTGGAGAGAGGAGATTTTGGTTTGCGAAGTGATGTGGAGTTGTCAATGGGACAATGGTTTATGATTTCTGAATTTTAACTTATTTCACTTCACTGTTTGGTGACCGAAAAATAAACAGGACCAAAACCGAATAAAACCGGACCGAAAATTTTAATTGGTGTATGGTTTGGTTTGAAACCGAACCGAACCGAAGTATATATTTGGTGTTTGGTTTGGTTTTGGGTTTGACAAATATATAACCAAACCAAACCGAAAAAACCGAATATCTCTATTCACATAAAAAAAATTATATATAGAGATATTTTCTATCTTTATCTTCCCAATTAACAATCTTAATAATTTAAAATCTTATAAATTAATTATTCTTCAAATCAAGCATTGCTTTTTCAAAGAGAAAAACAACATCAAATGCAAACATTGAAGAAGACTAGAAGGGTACCCGCGCAATGCGGCGGCGGGTACCCGATGACTATAATATGATTGGAATAAATAAAATAAAGGTTAAAGTTGTAAAAATTTGAATTAAAATAAAATAAACTCACTAAAAAATAAAAACTAAAAACTCATAAAAATATATTAAAATGGATGTTGAATTAAAGAGCATAAAATTTTAGAAAATATGGTGAAATTATATTATAATATAAATAAGTAGATAAAAAGATATTTTAATTTGAAAATAAAGATGAATTTTTAGTTGAGAAGTGAGACATGTCATTTTATAATTGGAGCTCCTTATCTTAATTTTTGGTGGTTAGGAGTTAGGCTTGGAGTTTGTTAGAAGTTAGGCTTGGAGTTTGTTAAGAAGTGACACATGTCATCTCATGATTGGAGCTCATTATCTTAATTTTAAGCCTTCTAAAATTAGAAGGCTTAATTTTTAAGCCTTCTAATTTTAGAAGGCCTAAATGCATTATAAAGTAGTATAGATGATTTGAAGTTGCAACTGAGTTTGGATGCTTGAATATGAAATATTTAACCTAATAAAACTTCTGAAGACTTTTGTCGAATAACATTTTATCGCTTTCATTTACTTTCGTTAAGTTCTGAAACGTTTTGGTTTCTTAAATTTTTGTTTTGTTGATTTCTTCGAGTACTTTGTGAGATCTTTTTATTATGCTAATTTTATTTAAACTTTTGGTTGTGACTTCTAGATTATATTTTGAAGTTTACTTTGAATTTGGTTTTTTTGGTTTTAACCGAAACCAAACCGAATTATAATTTGGTGTATGGTTTGGTTTTATCCGTTTTATAATTGGTTTTGTTTGGTTTTGGTTTTAACTTTGAAAATTTTCAAACTGATAAACCCGAACCATACAACCCACAAACCCGAAAACCGAACCGATGAACACCCCTATATGAGCCCATGGGTGTGATGTCATTGTGTCTAGCCGTGCCACCTGGCACTTTTGTTGTGCCTCGCCATGACACCGCTCTTTTGTTATCGCTCGTTATTTTAATTTTCGTCGTCTGTACGGTGAAGGTAAAATTTGTACGATTAGAGGAGTTATTTTTTTTTCTTTTTTAAAACACACATATTTGACACTACAAACATGCATAACATTTAAAACACAAATTACATTAAATATTAAAGTTAAAACACAAATTACATTAAACATTAAAGTGAAAACACGAAATACATAGTACGATTAATACAAACTGCCACGAAAGTAATGAAAAATTAAAAAAATGAATTATCTGAGTTATAACCCTCCTCACTCGAAGAGGACCTAAACTCGCCATCATAATACTTTGCTTCCATAATGTCAAACCATTTCTGCCTAAGATGTTTTGCATCCCTGGCTTCCTGCTCCATACGAGCAGCTTCCTCTTGTGCCTCGTTTTCTCGTATCTCTCTCAGTATTGCCTCATCCTGCTCAAGTTCTCGAAGATAATCCTCAGCAAAGTTAAGCGGATTGTTTTGGTGGTCCACCTGTGAAGTGTTAACCGGTGGAGTGTTTACCGGTTCATTTTCCAGTTGGAATACCAGAAGATATGTTCTAGTGGAGTGTGATAAACTTCATCTTCTGGTGGAAAGATATCTTTTGGCCCTTGTTGTGGATTGGGAATTGTTGGGAGAAGTCTTTGTGAGACATTGTTGAGAATCTGTGTGTGAGTTGTGTGTGATAACCAACTCCAGTGGAGTTGTATATATAGGCAGTGTAACACCCCCAAAATCACAACATAGCAGCGGAAGGCTAATTGGGGTATTACTTAGAGGATCACAGTCATAAGTCATAGAAAACGACTTCAAAAGAGACGTTTTAATAAAAAGTAGTTATCATTTCATGAAAGCACAATGTTTTGATCACAAAAGAAATACCACAAGTTTTGGAATTACACAAAAGATAATTCAAATGTTTTGAGAAAATGATAACTTTATTTAAACACCACATTCAGCATCCAGCTCCGTCTACTCCGTGCCTTCAAGATTTCCTAGTTAGTACTTGAGATAAACATGCTTAAAAATGTCAACAAAAATGTTGAGTGAAATCTATAGGTTTAGTAAATGGTTGAACACAAGATAAAGATGATAATTGCTTCGAAGACAATTAATCATAGAAATATCAGGGATTATTATGCACTAAGCTCATGACACCAATACTCAACTGCACACACCTAATTACTGGTGTAAGTAATAAATTTGCCCCCTAGGAGATAACGGTTTGTGAAAAGAATGGTTAGTGGGGCGTGAGTATCTGGGAATTAGGGTAGGAGTTTTTATCTTTTATTTGTATATTATTTGTTGTATTATTAGTATTAGAATAATTTAGGTATTAAGTGTATTTCGTGTTCTGCTATTTGGATTGTAAACGTATCATCCCGAAACGGGAAAAATATAATACTTGTATTTTCGGACACGTTTTAGAGAAATTGATACGATGATATAACTTTTGACTTTATTTGCTCGTTTTCATTTTTCATGGTTACTTATATGATACCGGTACGCGTGCGGACTCGTAAGACAAGAAAATCTCTCGTGAGCGTGATTTTATTTATCAGTAAATATTGTGAATGATCTTTCTCATCATTCATTTAACAAAGCTACTCGGGAATGCATAAATTGTATATATAAAATGAAACGTGCATGCTAGAAAGCTTAACTCAGCTCAAATGATTTTGGATAAATAACTAGTTCATTGATACAACAACTAAAGATAATGAAATTTTACAAGTAGCTACAGTACCTACCCCTTAAGAGAATTCCGTCCCGGAATTTTAGTTTATGGTAGTTGTCGGGGTTGACTCGGCAAATAGGTGTGGATATTTAACACGCATGGTGTCGTCACATTCCCACGTACTCCGGTCCTCTCTTGGAGTTCCATCTAACCTTGACAATAGGAATGCGACTTTGCTTAAGTCGCTTGACCTCCCTATCCATGATTTCAATTAGTTCTTCGAAAAAGTTGAGCTTGTCGTCGAGCTTAATCTCTTTTAGTGAAACAACAAGAGATTCATCCGACAAGCATTTCTTCATATTTGAGATGTGGAAGGTAGGGTGTATCCTACTAAGTTCTTCCGAGAGTTCAAGTTTGTATGCAACCAGGCCGACTCTCTCTAGAATCTTGAAGGGCCAAATGTATCGAGGATTTAACTTCCCTCGCTTTCGAAATCAAACCTTACCCTTCCAAGGTGATACTTTCAACATGATTCGATCACCAACTTGAAATTCCATGGGATTTCGTCTTACATCGGCGTAGCTCTTTTATCGATCTCTAGTAGCTTGAAGTCGTTGACAGATTTGCACAATCTTCTCGGTTATTTCTTGGACAAGTTCAGGCCCAGTGAGTTGGACATCTCCAACTTCGGCCCAAAAAACGGGCGATCGACACTTGCGACCATAAAGTGCTTCGAATGGTGCTGCCTTGATGCTAGCGTGGTAACTATTGTTGTGGGAGAATTCCGCTAAAGGCAAGCGTTTATCCCAACCTTTTCCAAAATCGATCACACATGCTCGTAGCATATCTTCCAAGGTTTGAATAGTCCTTTCGCTTTGACCATCGGTTTGAGGATGGTATGCGGTACTCATATCTAAATGGGTGCCTAAAGCCTTTTGAAGAGATTTCCAGAATTGAGAGGTAAAACGACTATCACGGTCAGAAATGATGGAAATTGGCACTCCATAACGGGATACAATTTCCTTTAGGTATAGTTGAGCAAGGGTTTCCATTTCGTCAGTCTCCTTGATGGGTAAGAAATGAGCGGATTTGGTAAGGCGATCGATGATAACCCAAATGGTGTCGTAACCTCTAGCACTTTTCGGCAGTTTGGTTATGAAATCTATGGTGATTCTTTCCCATTTCCAAACTGGGACTTCAGGTTGAGTTAACAATCCGGAAGGCTTTTGACATTCGGTTTTGACTCGAGAACATGTGAGACATTTTCCAACATATGTCGCAATCTCAGCCTTCATGTTTGGCCACCAATAAAGCTTCTTAAGATCTTGGTACATTTTTTCGGATCCCGGGTGAATGGAATATTTAGACTTGTGAGACTCATGCATAATGAGTTCCCGTATTCCTCCATAGAGTGGTATCCAACTTCTGTTGTTGAAACATAAGGTTCCATCCGATCTTTTCACAAAGCTATTCTCGTTTTCAGGCATTCCGAAGATTTTCTCGTTAGGACGGTTTCCTGGTTTGAGAGCTTCAGCTTGAGCTTCAAGGATTTTTGATGGAAGGGGAGACTTAATTGTCATTCCCAAAGATCTAACTCGAAGAGGTTTAGGTCGATCCTTTCTACTAAGAGCATCCGCCACGACATTTGCTTTGCCCGGGTGATAACGGATTTCGCAGTCGTAATCACTAAGAAATTCTAGCCATCGACGTTGTCGCATATTCAACTCCTTTTGATCTAGAATGTGATGGAGACTTTTATGGTCGGTGAACACCGTACACTTGGTTCCATATAGGTAATGTCTCCATATCTTGAGGGCGAAAACTACGGCTCCCAATTCTAAGTCATGGGTAGTGTAGTTCTTTTCATGAGTCTTGAGTTATCGTGAAGGTAAGCAATCACCTTGTTATTTTGCATCAATACCGCACCTAATCCTAGGTGTGATGCATCACAGTAGACCACAAAATCTTCTACTCCTTCAGGTAGTGCTAAGATGGGAGCTTCACAAAGCTTTTGGTTCAAGAGTTGAAAGGCTAACTCTTGTTCTTCACCCCAGTCAAACTTCTTTTTTTTCTGGGTCAATTCTGTTAGAGGTTTAGCAATCTTCGAGAATCCTTCGATGAATCTTCGATAATAACCCGCAAGACCTAAAAATTGGCGTATTTAGGTAGGGGTAGTAGGGGATGACCAATCTTTAACATCTTTGATTTTTGCAGGATCAACGTGAAGACCATGCCTATCTATCACGTGACCAAGGAATTGTACTTTTTGAATCCATAAGCCGCACTTAGAAAACTTAGCATACAATTCTTCTTTCTTGAGTAGTTCCAGAATGGCTTTCAAGTGTTCCGCATGCTCTTCCTTGTTGCGAGAATAGATGAGAATGTCATCGATAAACACAATCACAAATTTGTCCAAGTAAGGTTTGCACACTCGGTTCATTAGGTGCATAAACACCGCCGATGCATTTGTCAAACCAAATGGCATCACTTGGAACTCATAGTGGCCGTATCGTGTTCGAAAGGCAGTTTTTGGAATATCCTCTTCTCTAACTCTCAGTTGATGATACCCAGATCTCAGATCAATCTTTGAGTAGACGCTTGACCCTTGCAGTTGGTTAAACAAATCATAAATTCTAGGCAATGGATATCGATTCTTCATCGTTAGTTTGTTCAATTCTCGGTAATCGATGCACATACGAAAAGATCCGTCCTTCTTTTTGACAAATAAGACTGGAGCTCCCTAAGGTGAAGAACTCGGTCGAATGAACCCTTTTTCGGACAGTTCTTGTAGTTGATCAGACAATTCTTGCATTTCGGAGGGCGCCAACCAATAAGGTGCTCGTGCCACGGGTGCCGCCCCCGGCACTAACTCAATTTGAAACTCTACTTGACTAACAGGAGGAAGACCAGGCAAGTCTTCAGGAAATACTTTGGGAAAGTTCCTAACCACGGGAACGTCTTTTAGTTGCTTCTCATCCGCTTTCTCCTTCTCCGTTACTTGTGCTAGAAAAATGTGGCATCCTTTTTCTATGTACTTTGCAGTTTTGACGCACGAAATGATACTCAATCGGGTCTTACTCCGATCACCTCGAATGATTAGAGTTTCGCCATTGATAGGGATGTGAACGACCTTCTCGTCACAAATGATTCTTGCACGATTCTTGGATAGCCAATCCATGCCAACGACAACATCGAAGCTACCAAGTTGGATAGGCATAAGGTCTATATCTGTGACAACTCGTAATTTCAGGTCATTTCTCAAATTTACTATTCATCTCAGGAATTTTGTAACATATTGGATTTCACAAACACACTAGATCATAACCACAAGTAGGCGTATAATATGGTTTTAGAGAGAGAAAGTTAGAGGTTGGGAACTTTAGTGAGAGAAAGAAAAATCTTATTATGAGCTCCAACTCTCTACCTTAGGAGGTAGAGAGTATTTATAGTCCTTACATAAAACGCCACCTGCGGGCTGTGGATCAGGCATACAGTGGGTAAAGACCCGTCCGTCCTCCACGGTGTTACAAAACTAAATACTACTTAAGATTAAACAATCTACGAGTACGAGCTTTCTAACGATTACATATACTTGAGGTGACCGACTCTTTAATGACTGGATTTTTTAAATCCTAACAATCTCCCCCTAAGGGAGGTCATCTCAAAAATACATTGAATACAAACAGATATTACATTAAAATTGTTCTTGGATTCTTGTTAAAGTTCTTTGCTCTGAAGCTCGTAGTCATCGATTCTTCATTATTGCATGTTTGGTTAATCCAAGTGGAGGTCTTTATCTGATCCACATGATAATGAGTTTTGAGCCAGCTTTGAGATCATCAGCTATCATAAATCTCTGACTCATCCTTTGTGGTGTTGGTATTATGTGATGTTGTGACTTTTGGACCGACATGCTCACATTCTGGATCATGATTTCTTCTTATCAGAGTAGCGGAAGCTTTCGTTAATTCATAATATTGTCGCAGACTTAGCAGAAGCATGGAGTGAAAATATCAGAGTCATTGATGCACTAATCATGATTTCTTTAGAAATGAATGTGTTGTGTGAGCATGCGGCTATTGATTGACCGCTTCATTCGATCGGTACGCAAAGCGTCGCGTACCGCATACAACAGTTAGCAATAAAGCGCGCGAAAAGTGTCTTTGATCACTTTCGTTGAATTGAGGTACACGGCCCACGGTTCCCCGTTGATCAGTACAAGTACTGCCTGTGATCAGGTATAATTCTGAAGAATTTCCTTGATAGGTTTCGCAAGTGCTCTAGCTGTTCTCAAGCCGTAACGTCTCAAAGAAGACAACACGGAGTGAGTGAACCAGCGAATTGAGATTCACTGATTGATGAAAAGATATTTGAAAAACAATCGTGTACCACACAATAGAAATTGTTTTTGCAATACAACGAAGGTTTTGAAGAAAAATCAATTATCAATCATAAACACCTTTTATTTTGAAATATGAGTACACAATCGATGTGCTAGAGAAAAGAGTTTTAAGCACAACGACCGGTTTTCAAAGGTATCCGTCAATCCATAACCTGAACCAGGATTGATTCAAGAAATTGAATCTCCCCATTGTTTCTGTTTAGTTGTCACATGGTTGATCTATTGGATAGATCTCACATGC
This sequence comes from Chrysanthemum makinoi, assembly GCA_910596185.1. Lineage (NCBI taxonomy): Eukaryota > Viridiplantae > Streptophyta > Magnoliopsida > Asterales > Asteraceae > Chrysanthemum > Chrysanthemum makinoi. Next base: position 166,391,391 of record OU343217.1, on the reverse strand, counting down.
CACCCACCAGGATCTTGTTTGATGTTGGCTCCAGAAGGCTTTCCATCTTCATTGTGAATATGTTTGCATATCACTCAGATGTTCTGGCAATACCACTAGGATAATGCGTAGGACTCATAAGATATAATCTCTCTTTCCATATTGTGTGAAACAGAGAGTCTTCATTGACAGTGTCTTAAAGAGATTTATTTGATGATCTCCTGGCTCTAGACTCAATAGTGCACATTTGGTTCCTATGCCGGAGACTAGGGAGAGGGTCTCCTTCTTCAATATCAACAAACTCTAAGAGAAAGTCGATAGATAATGTAGGTTCCCCGTGAGAATGAAACAAGTCCTTTTAAGAGGAACTTGAGTAGCTTGGGAAGTTGTAGTGCAGGGCGTCACTGGGTCCATGACGTCTTGTCTTCAATACCGATGTTACCTTGGTAACCACCAGTAGCATATGAATTGAACCCGGTTTCTGCCCTAAGGTTGAATTAATGGAGTGCTATTTCTTTTCACCCTTTTCTCATTTCATTTCCTTTTCATTCTTCAACCCCTTCAGTGCTTACCAAGACTTCATAACTAAAACCTTGTTGGGTTTATTCCAGTACTAGCTCAGTCTCAGTCCGCACTCTTCCCATATCTCACTTTTCTCCTTTTTTCATCAAACCTAAGGACTTCTACACTATCTAGTGGATTGTCCATGGGTAGATCCCTCCTGGGTTCGGGCGGATCATGGGAACTAATACCTAACCTTATCTTCCTTATATCACCATGCATAAAGTAAATTTGGTCGGTCTATTTGGTATTGTTCATCTGCCATTGGAACCAATTGAAAACCATTTGAAAATCAATCCGGATACTTGTGATATATTATCAAAACATTTTGTACCTGAATTGTTTTTGATAATTTTAGAAACAGAGCCCCCCCTCAACATGTGCATCACGCATCATTTTGTAATAGAAATAATTTTCATCTTTGAGGGGTTGGCTTGCATCTAAGAGTAGTTATATAAAGAATGTGGTTTTCAAAATAGTTGCTCCCCCTCAATATGTGCATGGAAATTTGAAAATGTTTTGCACATATTAGGAAAAGACTGCACATTGAAATAAATTGATCACGTTTCAAATCTTTGTGGTTTAAGATAGATGCTCCCCCTCAACATGTGCATGGAAAATTTGAAATCGTTTGGCACATGTGGGAAGGAGAGCTTGTACATCCTTATAAAACCATTTACCGAATTATCAGCTTAAATCCAATTTAAATCACAAATTCTCCCCCGATCACAATTATCAAATCATTTGAGATTTGTGATCTCTGTAGATTTAAATTGATTTTGAAAGCTTTTAAGGAGAATTGTGACTTGATTATGAAAACGTTTTAACTGATAAGGATCAGATTTTGAGACTTTAAACTCCATTTATTAAACATGCATGATTATCTTTTGAAAACAATTGTATGACAAATAACCTTTTGATTTAATTGAAATCATTCTCCCCCTCAATCAATGACATAAGTTGTTGATTGAGAGATAGAATTTTTGACAAACGTTAAGTCCAGATGATTTACAAAAATAAATTTCGAGTTATTTACCAAAGCAATTAGTTTTCATTAGATGGTAAGTTATTGTTTTAAAGAATCAGAGCATGAGATTTAAAAACCAAGATAAAGCATGGCTCTGTTCTTTCATTGAAGAGCGGGTTACTGCCTGAAATGACAATAAACCATAGTTTCACTTTCTCCCAAAAAATTTATTTATTTACTTATTTTTTTTTAATTTTTTTTAAACAAAACTATGTACATTCGAAGAACATCTAAAGACCCGTGACATTCTTTGAATGTCAACACCAAATCCGTAGATGATATCGAATAAGAGAAAAAAAACATGACAAAATAACAATATTTTTGGAAATTTTCAAGATTTTCTAATTTTTATGGGTTTTTGAGGGTTTTATATTTTTCTATTTGCTTTTTGAAGGTTTTGAAATTTTGTATTTTGCTTTTTGAATAAATATATACAAGAGATAGATGAAGGAAAACCTTTTACTCCTCTTCTTCCTCTTGAAGACGTTTGAGTGTTTCCGGTTGAAGACTCTTAGACCAAGTCATGGGAGGATAAACTCAAAACGTTCTCTAGGAAAAGCTTTGGTGAAGATGTCTGCTAACTGGTATTCAGTCCTCACAAAGTAAAGTTCCACCACACCGTTTTCAACTTGTTCTCTGATGAAATGATGTCGAATGTCGATGTGTTTTGCTCTTGAGTGTTGAACGTTGTTACATGAGAGAGCAATATCACTTTTATTATCACAAAGACAGAGGGATTTTGTTGAATTCAAAGCCATAGTCAGATAATTGGAATCTCATCCATAGGATTTGAGCACAACAAGATGACATGGCTATGTATTCAGCCTCTGTAGAGGAAATAGAAGTGCTCATTTGCTTCTTTGAAGACCAGCTCATAAGCTTATCACCCAAAAACTGAGCACCTCCAAACGTACTTCGACGTGTATCTTGACATCCTGCATGATCAACATCTGCATAGGCTGTTAGTGACATACCGGTGTCCTTCGAGTACCAAAGTCCCATATTGACGGTTCTTTGGAGATACCGAAAGACCCGTTTAACCGCTTCAAGGTGCTTTTTGGTAGGCTTAGCCTGATATCTAGCACACATGCAAATAGCGAACAGAATGTCTGGTCTACTGGCTGTGAGGTACATCAGGGGTCCGATCATACTACGATATTTCGTTTAGTCTACCATGATCCCTGAGTGGTCCTCATCCAGTTTAGTACGTTCTATCATAGGAGTGTCAACAGGGTCACTAGAATCAAATCCAAATTTCTTTAAAATCTCATTTGCATATTTAGATTGATTTATAAAAATGCCTCCGGGACTTTGTGAAATTTGTAATCCCAAGAAAAATGACATTTGTCCCATCATTGACATTTAAAAATTGAACCCATTTCATTTGAAAAGCGATCACATTCATTGGGTTCGGTCGAGGCAAAAATAATATCGTCAACATATATTTGAACGTGAATTAAATGTTTGCCTGAATTTTTGGTGAACAATGTCGGATCAATTGCTCCTTTGCTGAATCCAGTGGATAGATGAAACTTTTATAGCGTATCATACCATGCCCTTGGAGCTTGATTCAAACCGTAAAGAGCCTTCTTCAAACGATAGACGTGAGTAGGATGCTCTGGATTCACAAAGCCTTCAGGTTGGCTGACGTATACGACTTCTTTCAGATCTCCGTTAACAAAAGCCGTCTTTACATCCATCTGATAGACTACCATGTTCTTACTTGCAGCATTAGCCAAAAAGATTCTGATTGCCTCGATGCGAGCAACTGGAGCAAATGATTCTTCAAAGTCAATGCCCTCTTCTTGACGGTATCCTTTTGCAACCAATCGAGCCTTGTTCTTTAAAACATCACCATGCTCATCAAGTTTTACTTTGAAGATCCACTTTAGTGCAATGATCATGGCACGGTCGGAGCGGTACTAATTCCCATACATCTAGTCGATCAAACTCATGAATTTCTTCTTGCATGGCACTGAACCAGTTGTCTTCATTCATAGCAGTTTTGACGTCTTTTGGTTCGATCTTAGAGAGTACGGAGTTGAAGAAGCACCATAAGGCATCGGTTACAAGTTGTCGACGAGTGGATACTGAACGAGAAGGGTGTCCAATGATGTTGTCCAAGGGGTGATCATGTGTCCACTTTCTAAGGTGTTCATGTGGTTGTTGTTGAGGAACAGAAGTAGCAGAGTCGATGTCTCCTGATGAAGATGGTTCTGATGATGATTCAGGAGCAAATATGTTTTCAAAAGGTTCATCTTTTGGAGTAGCAAAAGGATTTTCATCATCTGTAACAGCAACAACATTTCCATTGTGTACACTTGATGATTGAGGCATTGATGATGATACCGAGTGATCAGCAGAAGGCGCTTCTTGACTTAGTGACATGGAAACTGAAGGGTTAACTTCATTGACAAAGATAGGAGCAGCCTCTGTTGATGGAGTTGACAGATCATTAGCCCTTGGCTCATAGTGTTCATCAAACATATGATCAAATAATTTCTTTAAATCATCTTCTGATGGAGGTACATAAGGAGTTGCTGGTGAGGGATTTGAAACTAGAGTAGAACTGATAGGACTACTTGATGAAAGTTGAGATGCGGGTCCAGAACTGGTTTGTCCTGGAGCCATTTGACCGGTCAGCTCATCGAACGTAACGTGAATTGTTTCCATGATATTTCGGGTTCTCTTGTTGTAGATTCGGTAACCTTTCTTGTTTGGTGCATAACCAACAAAAACTCCAATATCTGCCTTTGCTCTTAATTTACCTAAATCTTGACCGTCGTTCATTGGATAGCACAAAGCACCAAACACACGAAGGTAGGAGAGATCAGGTTTTCGTTTATGAACAAGTTCATATGGAGTTTTTTCATGAGAGGTATGAATAAGGGAACGATTTTGGGTGTAGCAAGTAGTGGCAATGGCTTCAGCCAATAGAAACATTGGAACCTTTGAATAAATTAGCATTGTTCTTGCGGCTTCCACAAGAGTTCGATTTCGTCTTTCAACTACACCGTTCTGTTGAGGAGTTCGTGGAACACTTCTTTGATGATTGATTCCAACACTTTCATAAAACTGAATTAAGTCTTTGTTAACAAACTCTGTGCCATTGTCTGTTCGAACTATTCTAATAGTATTGTTGAGTCGAACTTGTAGCTGTTTGATAAGTTTGATGATGACATCTGGAGTTTCATCCTTTGTCCTCAAAACTTTACCCAAGTAAATCGAGAGTAGTCATCCACAACGACTAAAATGTATTTCTTCCCATTTATCGTTTGTACTCTCATTGGTCCGCACAAATCCATATGAAGGGTATGAAGGACTTCCATTACTGAGTTTGTGGGTTTTGGTTTATGGGCATATTTCGTGCTTTTTCCCAATTGGCATGCTGAACAAAGATGATCTTTTTCATACTTTAATCTGGGTAATCCTCTTACTAAGTCCTTTCTGGAAAGATTGTTTATGGTACCAAAGTTCAAGTGATTGAGACGACGGTGCCATAGCCATGACTTAGTTTTGGAAGCCTTTGACAACAAGCAGATGGGTGAAGATTTCATCATATCTTCGATAGAGATGGTGTATAGGTTTGAACCACGAGTTCCTCTTAATAGTTCCACAGCATCGAGTTCTCTAACGAAACAAGTATGTTTTCTAAACGCCACTTCTAGATCAAAATCACAAAATTGACCAACAGAAAACAAGTTATGACCAAGACCTTCAACATAATATACCCTGGAGATTACACTTTTGCCAACTACATAATCACCATAACCCATAATTGCTCCAAAATGGTCATTCCCGAATCTAACAGTCCCGATGAATTTACTCACAAAGTTCATGAGCCGCGACCGGTCTCCAGTCATATGCTTGGAACAGTCTGAGTCCAGGTACCACAGAATGATTTGAACGATTTGAAGTTGAACACAAACAAGAATGGATAACTGGATAATTGGGATCCCCATGCAAGAATGGGTTCCACTTGGTTAGTAACAGTGATTGGATCACCCACATCAGAGATAGAAACAATGGACTTATTAGAAATAGATGCAGTGCTAGTGTCCATATTTGACCTATTCAAAGTATGTTCGCTTCTTAAGGGAATAGTTCTACCAGTAGGCATCCATTTTCTAGTGGGCATTGATTTAGCAACTTTAGGGCAAAGCTCACTAATCTTAAGGCCAGTAGGTATCCATTGATAACCTATATTACTAAATTTCCTTCCTGTGGGTTTCCACTGTTTTCTAACTTTCTTTCGCCTTTGCCTTTTAGCCTTCTTAGCTTGAATTTTAACATTAACAGTTTTATCAGGGCATTTGACAGCATTTGACAAAACATTCTTACCACATTCATGATTAGTAACAGAAATCAAGCAGTCATCATTACATGTTTTGCGAATAGTAGCGTAATTGAATTAATTACAGACGCTTATAGCTAATACTAGAATCAACACGATTCGTTTTATTCAACTCAAACTTAATATTCCTAGGGTGATCTTCTACTCTCTTCCAATGCACATTCTTAGCTTGCGAGGTCCTATCTTGCTAGGTATTGCCTGGAGGCTTTGACCCGCTAGCTTTAATGTCACTGATTACTTCTGTAGAGGGAATTATGGGAACATTAGTTGGTTGATCTACCTTTTGCATTCCTGAACTAGATGTGCAGGGATCTGAACTACTTGAAGGCACATTAGTGTTCACTTTCTTAAAACTGGGCATAGAATGATTTGAATGCTTGGCACTAGGCATAGAACAAGGCATCACAGCTTTTCCTTTCGCACCTAAGGATTTAGGACATGTTGCAATTAAACATTCTAGCAGCTCCTGAGATCGTTTAGCCTGAATGCAAGCAAACCTAATTTCCCTATCAAGAGGTTTATTAATGAAATCCTCTTCCACAATCTCACGGAGACATTCTAGGCTATCCTTAAGGTGAGCACAATAGTTATGAAACACAGGTTCATTATTCCTAAGATGAGGAGGAATATATTTAACAGTCACAGTATATTTGCAGTCTGAGGATGACTTAGATGCAACATTCTCATTAAAAACAAGTGGCAGTTTCCCTTTCTCCTAGCTTCTAAGATTCTCAATTTCTTTTTGTAAAGACGTTATTTTTTTATTGTTTTTGTCACGAGTGACTTTCATTGAATCATATAACTCTTTAAAGTGACGTTTAACTTTTTCATTTTCTTCTAGAAAACTCTCATTTTCCTTTTGTAAAGCATTAACCAAGTTTTGAAGATGAAAAGTTTGAGAATACTGAGAATCTAATGGAGGAGGCATTTGGGAGCCAGTCACATTGTTCTTTTCACCCTTTAATTGAGAGATTTGGGCTTTCAACTTTCTGATCGTGTTACAATGAGCTCGAATCTGTTCATCACGTTTTCAAATTTCAAAAACTGCATCAAATTCAGGAGCATCCAAGGATGTCTTGATATTTGAGGTTTTAACATTTTCTTTCAGATGTTGATATTTTAATTGCAAAGCAAGATGCTCAACTTCCAATTTAGAAAACTGTTTCACCAGGTTATCATGATCATCCTGTTCAACTTTATCATGCAGTTTAGAGTTGGTTTTTTCAAGCTTAATGACACGATCATGGGAGAATTTCAGAGCAATAGATAATTCATGAAATTGAGAAGCATTAATGGAACAATTCGTAGCAGTGTAAAACACATCTTGAGTAATACATTCAGAAATAAGATTCTCATTCAAGGTATGCAAGTTCTTCCTCTCAATTTCATTATATTTTTATTCTCGCTCATAGTCACTAACCTCTACTATCATAGCATCAAATTCCTTTTCCATTTCTTTAATATCTGAATCCATCCCCTTTTTAAGACTCTCAAATTGACCTTTTAGTTGTTTAAAGAAAGGCATGACCTCAGTTAAATAGCATTCTTTAGTTTGCTCAAAACCCCTTTCCCATTCAGTTATCCGAGTGGGTGTGATCCTTTTCTTACAAATTTTCTCAAAATCAACAAATAATTGAAAAATAACATATTGACTGATTAAGGTCTTGCTTTTAGTGGCAATAGTTCTAGGAACTAAATGCATTGGTGTATTCGGAGGATACACAATCGCTGAAGGCATTTTCCTAAGGGGAGGGTTTGTTACAACAAGATTCTCTGCCTTTTGCTTATCTAAATCCTTTTTCCAGAACACTTGTTCGGGTGTTAACAACGTTTGAGGCTTAAACTTGTACAAGGAAATCCAATTTTCCTTCTTGTAATCATGGGGTTTGATTGTTATGTTATTCTCTTTACATTCAGGATCTTCTAGCTTCTTATTCATTTTCTCCCTAGATGCATCATCTAATTTTCTATCTTCCTCAGTGCACTCAACGCAACTAGGTTTCTGTCTAGGTTTAAGAATCTCATTACCATCATAGATTACATTATGAGCAACTCTAGCCTTTTTAAAAACCTCAGGATTAGGTTCCACAACAAGGGGAATGCTATGCTTATAAAACTCTATGCTTAGTGATCAAGTGAGCAGTCTGAATGGTATTCCCTTGTACGTACAACTTATTTTCAAGCTTGTTTTTCAAAGTTTTTAGATTGGAAAAATCATTCAAAAGTTTTGATTCCTTAGCATTGAATTCTTGCTTAAGCATTTTAACATTTTCTTGAAGTTCTTGTTTTTGCTTAGCGGTTTTAGAAAGCTTTTCTTGTAAGGAGTTTAACTCTTGTTTTAAGACTTCTTCTCTAAAGTTACTTTTTCTAATAACTGTACGCATTTGGTCATCCATTTCCCGCTCACGGGTGGTCAACTCAAACTTAGCACGTTGTTCATAAATAGCAACTTGTTCTTTATAGGCATTCAGTTCAGAGATAACGGAATCATCAGGGGCACATGCAGTGTATTCATCAAAGACATGGTCCTCATTGACTGCGGAAGATGCATTACTTGGTACAACCTCACTTTCACTTTGCTTCACATATTGATCATATGGGACAATATTGCTATTACCCTCATCATCAATATCTGATTCATAAGTTTCAAGATTTTGTACTTTATTATGCATCTTTTGCCCATCAACATCATCATATAGTTTTAATAGCTCAGAAATGATTTTGTCTTTGGATGGACCAGGATGTTGTGATGGAGAGACCTTTGGAGAGACCATAGGTGAGATGCTAGCCATGAAGATTGTTTGGGCAGTAGGTTCATCATCGACATCAGAGTCAAATGCATCACAGTCAGCTACTTGAAATGCATTTTGATGATTATGACTGATGAGTGTCTAAATACTTATCATTTTTGTACCATTTAAACTGCAAAAACATCTGAAAATACTCAGAAATGCATCAAAATGATAAAAATATCACAAATAAATGTTTTATGTGTTTTAAATGCAAAAATACCAAAATCAGATGAAAAACGTATCAAGTTTGCATAATTGGCAGTTTTAGTCCCCCAAGTTTCAAAAGTTGTCAAATCTAGTCCTTGGAATCCAAAAATGTGGAGTTTTATCATTCAAGGTCCCTGAAATATTCTAAGTTGTCAAAAATAGTCCTTGAATGAATCTTTGGTCAAATGGCAGAAAAGGTCCCTAAAGTTTAAAAAAGTGTCAAAAATAATCCTTGGATATTTAAAAATGGAAAATTATCAAATATGGTCCTTGAACTATTCAAGATTGGCAGGATAGGTCCTTGTGATAACTTTGGAATGTTGGCAGTTTTGGTCCCTCAACTATTCAGAATTACATGAATGGTCCTTGGGCTTATATTTCTACAAACCAAACCGGACCCCTTTTATGTTATTTACCCAGCTGGCCCAACACCAAGCCCAACCCACTTAACTTGACCCTTGAGCTTGAACCTTGAGCCAGTCAAAAACTCATTTGAACCCTGTCAATACCCATTTTGCCCCCCCCCCCCGGTTATTAATATCCAACGGTCAAACTAAGTCAACGCGCCAAAAACCAGTGTTACTGTTCATCCTCCTCACCCTTTCCTGCAACTCCAAAACCAGTTGTTTTCCCCACCTCTCCACCTCACCACCACCTTTCCACCTGTCTTCCCAGCTGTTTAACCACCCCCTTCCACCTCCACTATCTCCCAAAGTTCTTTAAATGCAAATACCTGCTTATGATATTTTGGCGCCAAAATTCCACATGGACGATTCTGATGATTTTTAAAGATCCAATGGTTGGAATCAAGTGGGAAAGTCTCAGAGGTGTCGACAAGAGCCTAAAAGATCATTATAAAGCAAGAGAGGAGCAATGTGAAGACTATCTAGTGTAATTTAATTTTGCTTATGTCGTTTTAAATATTTTTAAGTTTCCAGTGTATTTCAAAGCTTTCAAGCACCTTGTAATTATATTTCAGTGTATTTTAAACTTATTTACAGTTTCAATTTCAGCTTATGTACACTAATTCAGTTTTATGCAATTTTCATTTCAAAAATCTCAATATATGTTAATGTTGTTGTTAGTTGTTATCTTGGACTCATAAGCTCACTTAAGCTCCTATATAGCTTATTTAAGCTATTAGAAACCTTTAAAACTCTGTTTAGTATCAAAAAGAAAAATACCAAAAATACCAAATAAATTAGTGAAAAATAAAAAATCAAGAATGAAGAAGAGAGAAAGCTGGAGCAAGGTGAATTGTGGATGGCCTTGGGTTTAGAGCTTCTTGGGAAGCTATAGGTTGAGTTCTCAGTCCTTGGTTCTCATTTTTCATTTGAAATCCATTTTGTAAGCCTTTTGTCCCATTTTAGCATTTCACTGTTTAAGTTGTTCATTAGCTTAAATCTTTGTGTTTTTATGTTTATGAGTTGTATTTAAGTAGAATTAAGCATTAAAACAAGTTGCTTGTTCATTAGAATTTGTATTTGTTAAAAACCTTAGTGTAACAGTTAAATTAGCATAAGTGTCAATTCTGAGTTTTATGTTGTTATTATTGTTGTGTAATGCTTATTTAGTCTTAAAATATGATAATATAAGGTTATTAATCAAGTGCATGTTCTGAATCTGTGAAAGTCTTTGGAAAAACTCAAAACAGTTTGTTAAAGGGTTGTTTGTATTTACTGTGTTATTTGTATTAGAGGCTATATGTGTTGTTGCTTGTTGTTGTTCTGTGTCACATAAGCATCTAAGAACTCATAGCAACATTAAAAACCAGTCCTTGTTCAAGTAAAAGTCAAAATCACTTTTAATCTCTCTTTGATAATTAACTGTTAGGATTTAGCTTTTCAAATTCATTACAATTGTTTAAAACTTGGTCACATAGCTTAATTTCATCTTATCTTAGCTTAATACATCATAATCAATAAGTAGAATAGATCCAAAGTTCATATAAGTCAACTTTTAGTGTAAATCAAAAAGTCAAAATTTCCATTTGGTCAGTTTTTAAATAAAATAGATAATTTTATATAGTACTTAATTTTGAGTTTCAAGTCTTAAGCTTTTGGGATATTAATATTTAGTTGCTAATCTTTATCCTAGTATTTTTTATAATTTCTATTTAGCTTTTTAAACTGCTTATTCTTTAGCTTACTTTAGACCCTTTTTCAAAATAGTGCCCTGTGCACTTTTGCTTTTGTGAGCTCATTTCATAAGCTTGCAACTTGTTCATTAGTTGGCCTTATCTTGCAACTTTTGGTGTTTTGTATAGCCCATCTGGCTAGTTTGTTGTGTGATTGCTTATTTTCAATTTTTGAGCTTATTTAGACTGCTTATCATGCTAAACTTATTTTCCAAAAATCACTCACTACACTGATCATCAGTGTAGTTGAGACCTTCTTTACAAGCTCATAAAAAGCTTATTAGATAACCTCAGCTTGTGAACCTTGGCTTTTTGGAAAGCCAATCTAGCCATTTCACAGTTCCAAAGCTTATTTTCCATTTTCTAGCTTATTTGATAGGGCTGTAATCAGCTTTTAGTTTTGTCCATTTCTCAGTATTAACTGACCCAGCTTACACTAATCAGTGAAATGGTGCAATTTTCATAAGCTTGTCATAAGCTTATTAGTGGACCCCACAGTGTGAACTTGGACTTTTTGGAAAGCCCACCAGCCCATCTTGCTACCTCAATGCTTATTTTGAGCTTTGGAGCTTTTGCCCCTAGCTTAATTTAGCTTGCAAAGTCCTTGCAGGACTGTTTGTTTTATAGATTTAGTCACAGTGCTTATTATCTTATTAATAGCTTATAAGTGTGATTATCTGTGCTTTTTAGCTTCATCTAAGTAGATTTAGCTTATTTACATCTTATTTCATCTTTGGTTCCAGCTTGTTAGTTTGTTTAAGCTTAAATCACCAAAATAAGCTCATAAGCTTAACTGTTAAACCAATAAGCTCATCAAACTGCTTATTTTTAATTTCCAAAATTTTTGTTTTCATTAAAGTTGCATATTATCAGTAGTATAATAGTTTTGAAAAAGAAAAATCACAAAAACATCATTTTTAAAATAGTGATAGCGTTTATTTAATATAAATTAGCTTTTTAATTTTTATTTTCAACTTATTATTAAGCATTTTCAGTTTTTATAATTTTCTTAGTTTTCTGTCATCATAGGATAATTTTATAAAAAATTTCATAATTTTCTTAGTTTGTTTAGTATTTATTAGAATTTAAAATAGTTAATAAGTATTAAATAATTAATAATAAATAAATAAAAAAACATAAAAAAATATCTTTTCAATTTTAAAATTAGTTTTATAGTATTTTAGATTTTTCTAAGTTAAAATTTTATTTTTCCAGGTTAATTTTATATTTTCTTGTATTTAAGTGTATTTTAAATAATAATTAAATAATAATTAATTAATAATAAATAGATAAAAAGTGTAAAAAATATATTTTCAATTCTAAAATAAGTTTTATAATATTTTAGATTTTTCTAAATCATAATTTCATTTTTCTAGTTTTATTTCACATTTTCTTATATTTTAGAGTATTATTAAATAGTTAAAAATAGTTTTTAATTAATAATAATTAAATAAATAGTTATAAAAATAATTTTCTTTTTCCAATAATTTTCTTTTATTTTTAGTATTGTAAAAATATCATTTTCATATTTGTAGGTCTTTTATTTCTTAAAACTCACGTTTTATTTTGTACGTTTACGTAATTTAATAAACGTACGTGTTTAAGTTTGTTTAATCTGATTGTTGTACTTTATAGTTCTGTATCCAAATACCATTCCAATCAATCAGTAGTGTAATTTTAAATCAAAATCCTTACTGATCATTATCCTTAGTGATCATTCGACATCTGAACGTTTTGAAACACCATTAATCCTCCGTGGGACTTAACGACCCGGGAATCCACTATATTCCAAGGGAAATTGCATTGGTTTTAGACTGTTTGAATTTTATTACGGTTGACCATTCACAAGTGGTTGATTTGTGTGATAAACTTGACAGTTCAGACCCGATCAAATTTTGGCGCCGCTGCCGGGGATCGAACCCGGGTCACCCGCGTGACAGGCGGGAATACTTACCAAATTTTGGAAGAGATTGAAGCATACTTGTCTAGTGATTCAGTTTCATGGGAAATTGATCACGCTCCAATTGACATCGAGGGAGATATTCTTCTCATTGAGAAGTTGCTTAATAATGATCCATCATCACTCCCTCCCGTCGAGCTTCATAACAAGGAAGTCAATTCAGTTGAGAAAACTGAAGAATTTCCTGAAGTCGAACTTAAGGACTTACCACCTCATCTCGAGTATGCATTTCTTGAGGGTGATGATAAATTACCTGTCATTATTGCTCGAAATTTGAGTAAAGATGAAAAGACTGCTCTTATAAAGGTCTTGAAGTCACACAAGCAAGCAATTGCTTGGAAACTCTCTGACATTAAGGGTATCAACCCTGAGTTTTGTACTCACAAAATCTTGATGGAGGATGACTTCAAACCAGCAGTCCAACATCAGAGACGAGTAAATCCAAAAATCCATGATGTTATCAAACAGGAGGTTATCAAACTTCTTGATGCAGGATTAATTTACCCGATCTCTGATAGTCCTTGGGTTAGCCCAATCCATTGTGTTCCTAAAAAGGGTGGCATAACTGTTGTCACAAATGAAGAAAACGAGTTAATTCCAACTCGGCTGGTAACGGGATGGCGTGTGTGTATTGATTATCGTAAGTTGAATGAAGCCACCCGAAAAGACCATTTCCCTCTACCCTTCATGGACCAAATGCTTGAGAGATTAGCAGGGAACGAATACTATTGTTTCCTTGATGGTTTCTCGAGGTATTTTCAGATCCCCATTGATCCACAGGATCAAGAAAAAACCACATTCACCTGCCCATACGGAACTTTTGCCTATAGACGTATGCCTTTTGGCCTATGTAATGCTCCTGGCACGTTCCAACGATGTATGATGGCAATTTTCCACGACATGATCGGGGAAACAATGGAGGTGTTTATGGATGACTTCTCGGTCATTGGGGACTCGTTTCAAACATGTCTCTCCCATCTCGAAAAAATGCTAAAACGGTGTGAAGACACCAATCTTTGTCTAAATTGGGAGAAGAGCCACTTTATGGTCAAAGAAGGCATAGTCCTTGGCCATAAGATTTCAAAAAACGGGATTGAGGTTGATAGAGAAAAAGTCGATGTTATTGCTAAATTACCTCATCCTACTACCGTCAAAGGTATTAGGAGTTTTTTAGGTAATGCCGGTTTTTATCATGATTCATACAAGATTTTTCTAAAATCGCCCGGCCTATGACCCATCTTCTTGAAAAAGATGCTCCTTTTATCTTCTCACCTGAGTGCATCAAAGCTTTTGAAACATTAAAGGAAAAGCTTACTGAAGCACCCATTCTCGTTGCTCCCGATTGGGATTTGCCTTTTGAGCTCATGTGCGATGCAAGTGATTTTGCTATCGGCGCAATCCTAGGGCACGTAGATCCAAGCATTTTCAGCCTATCCACTACGCAAGTAAAACAATGACTGAAGCTCAAACTCATTACACCACCACAGAAAAAGAGCTATTAGCCGTGGTGTATGCATTTGAGAAGTTTCGGCCATACTTAATCTTGACCAAATGCGTGGTGTATACGGATCACTCGGCTCTCAAATATCTCTTTGCAAAACAAGATGCAAAGCCGAGATTACTCCGTTGGGTTCTCCTCCTGCAAGAATTTGATATCATTATACGTGATAAAAAAGGAGCTGAGAACCTGGCTGCAGACCATCTGTCCCATCTAGAAAACCCACACCAAGATGTTTTCGAGAAAAAGGAAATAAATGAAACATTTCCTCTCGAGACACTCAATGCGGTTTCTTTTCGTGGAGACTCTACTACCCCATGGTTTGCTGACTTCGCAAATTACCATGCGGGTAACTTCATAGTGAAAGGAATGTCGACCCAACAGAAGAATAAATTCTTCAAGGATGTTAAACATTACTTCTGGGACGACCCCTACTTATTCAAAATCTGTGCGGATCAAGTCATCCGACGGTGTGTTTATGGACAGGAAGCTATGGACATTCTCAAAGCTTGCCATGCTGGATCCACCGGGGGCCATCATAGTCCAAACTACACCGCCAAAAAGGTGTTTGATTCCGGGTTTTATTGGCCCACTATTTACAAAGATGCCCACGAATTTGTCAAAGCATGTGACGCTTGTCAACGTCACGGAAATATCTCACAAAGAAATGAAATGCCGCAAAACGCCATTCAAGTGTGTGAGATCTTTGACATATGGGGCATTGACTTTATGGGGCCATTTCCATTATCTCGAGGAAACAAATACATACTTGTGGCTGTTGACTATTTGTAAAAATGGGTTGAAGCGAAAGCTTTACCTACTAATGATGCCCGAGTTGTTGTAAAATTCTTAAAATCTCTTTTTGCTAGGTTTGGAACTCCGCGAGCTATAATTAGTGATCGTGGTACGCATTTCTGCAATGACCAATTTGATAGAGTCATGCAAAAGTATGGTGTAACCCACCGTCTCTCTACTGCGTACCACCCCCAAACAAGTGGGCAAGTGGAAGTTTCCAACCGTGGTATAAAAAGAATTCTTGAAAGGACAGTAGGCGAAAACCGTGCATCCTGGTCGGATAAACTAGATGACGCACTCTGGGCCTTCCGTACAACTTATAAAACACCCATCGGGTGTACTCCATACAAGCTAGTGTACGGAAAGGCATGTCATCTTCCGATTGAGCTTGAGCACAAAGCATACTGGGCCTTGAAACATGCAAACTTCGATATTCAGACAGCTGGTGATCACAGAAAAGTTCAAATGAATGAATTAAATGAACTCCATGATCAAGCATATGAGAACTCTTTGATCTACAAACAAAAGACAAAGAAGATTCATGACTCCAAAATCAAGAACCGCGTTTTCAACGTTGGTGATCGAGTCCTTCTTTTCAATTCAAGATTGAAGATATTCTCGGGAAAGCTCAAGTCCCGTTGGTCTGGTCCATTTACTATTGCTAAGGTTTATCCTTATGGTACTATTGAGTTATCTCAACCCGATGGTCCAAATTTTAAAGTGAATGGTCATCGATTGAAGCACTATTTTGGAGAGGACATTCCACCTGTGGTTGTCCCGGATCTACAAACTTTCCCCATGAACCAATGAATGCGGGGATCGAGTCAAGCTAGTGACTCGGGAATCAAAAACAGTAGCACACCATATGGGTTTTCACCCATATTTCTGACTTCTTTCTACTTTCTACCACCATAGTGTGGGGGAGTTGCCCCCCGCTGTTGTATATAAAACTTTAAAAAAAAAAAATATGTGTGTATATATCAAAAATAAAATAATGGCCATAGTATTTCCCTTTTACGTTCTAAGTTTCGGAATAACAGCCGGTACTTTGAATATTGAGGGCAATATTCATTTCTAGTGTGAGGGGGAATTCTCACGAATTTTATCATGTAATTATACCACCCAATTCCCCCATTTTTGGCCAAATTTTTTTTTGGAGTAAGTGTTTTTCACTTACTCAGCAAATGGTAATCAGTCCGCCATGTCTAACCCACATAAGGATTGGCTAATCCAAGAGCAAACGGCTCTTGGTAAAGATATCTCAAATCCGTTTATGGCTTGCAATTTGCCCAAAATTGTATGGTGTTCAGCTCACCATATCTTTAATTAGTGAAAAGTTGGCTAGCCCGCAAGTTTATGGTTTGTGGTAAAGGCAGTTGGAAAACCATAATTGGTAATCGGCTCACCAAAGATAATATTGATAATTTATCTAAGAGTTGGCTAGTCCAGAAGCAAACGGCTTCTGGTAAAGACAAATCAAATCCGTTTACAGCTTATGATTTGCTCAAAATCATTTGGTTATCGTTGTACCAAGGTTCTTACTTGAACTAAAACAACTGGCTACTCCAGAAGTAATGGCTTTTGGTAAAGAGATTCAAATCCATTAAGTTTTCTTAAAACATTGCTAGGGACTAGCAATATCTTAGTGTGGGGGATTGATGAGTGTCTAAATACTCATCATTTTTGTACCATTTAAACTGCAAAAACATATGAAAACACTCAGAAATGCATCAAAATGATAAAAATATCACAAATAAATGTTTTATGTGTTTTAAATGCAAAAATACCAAAATCAGATGAAAAACGTATCAAGTTTGCATAATTGGCGGTTTTAGTCCCCCAAGTTTCAAAAGTTGTCAAATCTAGTCCCTGGAATCCAAAAATGTGGAGTTTTATCATTCAAGGTCCCTGAAATATTCTAAGTTGTCAAAAATGGTCCTTGAATGAATCTTTGGTCAAATGGCAGAAAAGGTCCCTAAAGTTTAAAAAAGTGTCAAAAATAATCCTTGGATATTTAAAAATGGAAAATTATCAAATATGGTCCTTGAACTATTCAATATTGGCAGGATAGATCCTTGTGATAACTTTGGAATGTTGGCAGTTTTGGTCCCTCAACTATTCAGAATTACATGAATGGTCCTTGGGCTTATATTTCTACAAACCAAACTGGACCCCTTTTATGTTATTTACCCAGCTGGCCCAACACCAAGCCCAACCCACTTAACTTGACCCTTGAGCTTGAACCTTGAGCCAGTCAAAAACTCATTTGAACCCTGTCAATACCCATTTTGACCCCCCCGTTATTAATATCCAACGGTCAAACTAAGTCAACGCGCCAAAAACCAGTGTTACTGTTCATCCTCCTCACCCTTTCCTGCAACTCCAAAACCAGTTGTTTTCCCCACCTCTCCACCTCACCACCACCTTTCCACCTGTCTTCCCAGCTGTTTAACCACCCCCTTCCACCTCCACTATCTCCCAAAGTTCTTTAAATGCAAATACCTGCTTATGATATTTTGGCGCCAAAATTCCACATGGACGATTCTGATGATTTTTAAAGATCTAATGGTTGGAATCAAGTGGGAAAGTCTCAGAGGTGTCGACAAGAGCCTAAAAGATCATTATAAAGCAAGAGAGGAGCAATGTGAAGACTATCTAGTGTAATTTAATTTTGCTTATGTCGTTTTAAATATTTTTAAGTTTCCAGTGTATTTCAAAGCTTTCAAGCACCTTGTAATCATATTTCAGTGTATTTTAAACTTATTTACAGTTTCAATTTCAGCTTATGTACACTAATTCAGTTTTATGCAATTTTCATTTAAAAAATCTCAATATATGTTAATGTTGTTGTTAGTTGTTATCTTGGACTCATAAGCTCACTTAAACCTTTAAAACTCTGTTTAGTATCAAAAAGAAAAATACCAAAAATACCAAATAAATTAGTGAAAAATAAAAAATCAAGAATGAAGAAGAGAGAAAGTTGGAGCAAGGTGAATTGTGGATGGCCTTGGGTTTAGAGCTTCTTGGGAAGCTATAGGTTGAGTTCTCAGTCCTTGGTTCTCATTTTTCATTTGAAATCCATTTTGTAAGCCTTTTGTCCCATTTTAGCATTTCACTGTTTAAGTTGTTCATTAGCTTAAATCTTTGTGTTTTTATGTTTATGAGTTGTATTTAAGTAGAATTAAGCATTAAAACAAGTTGCTTGTTCATTAGAATTTGTATTTGTTAAAAACCTTAGTTTAACAGTTAAATTAGCATAAGTGTCAATTCTGAGTTTTATGTTGTTATTATTGTTGTGTAATGCTTATTTAGTCTTAAAATATGATAATATAAGGTTATTAATCAAGTGCATGGTCTGAATCTTTGAAAGTCTTTGGAAAAACTCAAAACAGTTTGTTAAAGGGTTGTTTGTATTTACTGTGTTATTTGTATTAGAGGCTATATGTGTTGTTGCTTGTTGTTGTTCTGTGTCACATAAGCATCTAAGAACTCATAGCAACATTAAAAACCAGTCCTTGTTCAAGTAAAAGTCAAAATCACTTTTAATCTCTCTTTGATAATTAACTGTTAGGATTTAGCTTTTCAAATTCATTACAGTTGTTTAAAACTTGGTCACATAGCTTAATTTCATCTTATCTTAGCTTAATACATCATAATCAATAAGTAGAATAGATCCAAAGTTCATATAAGTCAACTTTTAGTGTAAATCAAAAAGTCAAAATTTCCATTTGGTCAGTTTTTAAATAAAATAGATAATTTTATATAGTACTTAATTTTGAGTTTCAAGTCTTAAGCTTTTGGGATATTAATATTTAGTTGCTAATCTTTATCCTAGTATTTTTTATAATTTCTATTTAGCTTTTTAAACTGCTTATTCTTTAGCTTACTTTAGACCCTTTTTCAAAATAGTGCCCTGTGCACAGTTTTGTGAGCTCATTTCATAAGCTTGCAGCTTGTTCATTAGTTGGCCTTATCTTGCAACTTTTGGTGTTTTGTATAGCCCATCTGGCTAGTTTGTTGTGTGATTGCTTATTTTCAATTTTTGAGCTTATTTAGACTGCTTATCATGCTAAACTTATTTTCCAAAACTCACTCACTACACTGATCATCGATTGTAGTTGAGACCTTTTCACAAGCTCATAAAAGCTTATTAGATAACCTCAGGTTGTGAACCTTGGCTTTTTGGAAAGCCAATCTAGCCATTTCACAGTTCCAAAGCTTATTTTCCATTTTCTAGCTTATTTGATAGGGCTGTAATCAGCTTTTAGTTTTGTCCATTTTCAGATATTAACTGACCCAGCTTACACTAATCAGTGAAATGGTGCAATTTTCATAAGCTTGTCACAAGCTTATTAGTGGACCCCACAGTGTGAACTTGGACTTTTTGGAAAGCCCACCAGCCCATCTTGCTACCTCAGTGCTTATTTTGAGCTTTGGAGCTTTTGCCCCTAGCTTAATTTAGCTTGCAAAGTCCTTGCAGGACTGTTTGTTTTATAGATTTAGTCATAGTGCTTATTATCTTATTAATAGCTTATCAGTGTGATTATCTGTGCTTTTTAGCTTCATCTAAGTAGATTTAGCTTATTTACATCTTATTTCATCTTTGGTTCCAGCTTGTTAGTTTGTTTAAGCTTAAATCACCAAAATAAGCTCATAAGCTTAACTGTTAAACCAATAAGCTCATCAAACTGCTTATTTTTAATTTCAAAAATTTTTGTTTTCATTAAAGTTGCATATTATCAGTAGTATAATAGTTTTGAAAAAGAAAAATCACAAAAACATCATTTTTAAAATAGTGATAGCGTTTATTTTATATAAATTAGCTTTTTAATTTTTCTTTTCAGCTTATTATTAAGCATTTTCAGTTTTTATAATTTTCTTAGTTTTCTGTCATCATAGGATAATTTTATAAAAAATTTCATAATTTTCTTAGTTTGTTTAGTATTTATTATAATTTAAAATAGTTAATAAGTATTAAATAATTAATAATAAATAAATAAAAAAACATTAAAAAATATCTTTTCAATTTTAAAATTAGTTTTATAGTATTTTAGATTTTTCTAAGTTAAAATTTCATTTTTACAGGTTAATTTTATATTTTCTTGTATTTAAGTGTATTTTAAATAATAATTAAATAATAATTAATTAATAATAAATAGATAAAAAGTGTAAAAAATATATTTTCAATTCTAAAATAAGTTTTATAATATTTTAGATTTTTCTAAATCATAATTTCATTTTTCTAGTTTTATTTCACATTTTATTATATTTTAGAGTATTATTAAATAGTTAAAAATAGTTTTTAATTAATAATAATTAAATAAATAGTTATAAAAATAATTTTCTTTTTCCAATAATTTTCTTTTATTTTTAGGATTGTAAAAATATCATTTTCATATTTGTAGGTCTTTTATTTCTTAAAACTCACCTTTTTTTTTGTACGTTTACGTAATTTAATAAACGTACGTGTTTAAGTTTGTTTAATCTGATTGTTGTACTTTATAGTTCTGTATCCAAATACCATTCCAATCAATCAGTAGTGTAATTTTAAATCAAAATCCTTACTGATCATTATCCTTAGTGATCATTCGACATCTGAACGTTTTGAAACACCATTAATCCTCCGTGGGACTTAACGACCCGGGAATCCACTATATTCCAAGGGAAATTGCATTGGTTTTAGACTGTTTGAATTTTATTACGGTTGACCATTCACAAGTGGTTGATTTGTGTGATAAACTTGACAGTTCAGACCCGATCAATGACCTATCTCCTGAGTTGGCTGTTCATCAACATCAGCATCATAGGTTCGGGCATTTTCCTCAGCAAGGAACAACAACCCCTCTTCATCCAAAGCTGCTCCATTATCCTGAGCTTGCACAAGCAGCATCTTGTCTCTGAAGTATTCTGCATTCTGAGGACGTTTTGGAGATGTGCAGTTCCTAGCAATATGTCCCTCACCACCACAGTTGTAGCACTTAATTGGCTTTTCTTGACCTTGATTCCCATTCCTTCCCCTATTCTGATTTACCACATATCCTCTACCAACTCCTCCTCTTCCCGGTTCATACTGCCTTTCTTGAACTGGTTGCACCATAACCTTCCCATCTCTGACAGTTGCTTGATTGTGTGGATTAGATGCTATTCTGAGGTTATTGTTGGTGTGTGGAAGAGAGTTCATGTTTTGACTGACCATGAGAGACAGTTGATTGATGAAGTTTTCCATGAATGTGTTTGGGTCTGGAGGCTTATATGCTGGATCAGGAATGAGTTTGTAATTACCATCACCCATGGGAATGACTTGAGAAGCTTTGGTAGTAATACCAACATTTGTGTAAAAGGCTGTTGAGTCATTTGAGGAACTTGTTTCTCCCTGGTTGGTTTTGAACTGTTCTAGAATCCTTTTCTCAAACATAGCATGTCTCTCATTCTGGAGAAAGGATGCATACAGTTGCTCATAGTTGGTGTTCTTCAATCCTTTGGTTAGCTTCACAGAGGTGACAAACTTGTGCCATTCGGGATTCATGTTGTTCACAAACTTTGAGTTCAGCTGAATGTTTGGCATGGTCATTTTGATGTTCCTCATGTCATTCACAAGCTTGTGGAATCTCACATAGTACTCATAGATACTCTCATCAGGTTTCATCTTGAAGTGCTCAAACTCATCGTACAGTTGTGATTCTCTGTCTTCCTTGGTTAATTCAGAACCTGAGAGAAGCATCTTGACATTATCCCAAACTGCCTTGGCTTCGGTGTTGTGATTGATCAGCTTGTAGATGTCTTTTGGAAGACCCTGTAGTATGATGTTGGAGGCCCTGATATCAGCATCGAATCTCTTTTTCTCCTTATCACTGAGCTCATCATACGTCTTTGGTCTGTCCAATCCAAAGATCATGGTTCCATCTGCAGCAGTATCAATTATGTCTCGTGTAGTCTCAATCTGATACGGTCCTTCATCAATGGATTTGAGAATGTTGACCCCATTTTCCTTTCCAAGACAGTACAATCTGATTCGTTGAGCCCAAGAGTCGTAGTCAGTTCTGTCAAGCATGGGTGGACGAGTATCTGAACCAGCTGCTTGAACATCCTCGGCAACAGTGGAGATAATTGTAGGTACGTTGGTAGACATGTTTAAAGATTACACGGGATTTTATAACTCAATGATTAAACCGGGAAATAGATTCTTTCACCGGATTTTACTAAATCAAGAGAAAACCGTATTACAAACAAAAATTCAACCAAGTCGCTAAGAAACCTTGAATCAAGTCGCTAAGCACCAAGTTGCTAAGTATTATGAAATCAAGTCGCTAAGACACAGTCAAGTTGCTAAAGAACAACTCGCTAAGATCCAAGTCGCTAACACCAAGTCGCTGAGAATTATGACAACAAGTCGCTAAGCACCAAGTCGCTAAGTCGTCAAGTCGCTAAATAGCAACTCGCTAAGGTCCAAGTCGCTAAGAAACTTAAGTACAAGTCGCTAACAAAATTGAAAGCAAGTCGCTACCTTCACCAAGTCGCTACCCGTAGTGGAGAATCCACTAAGTGTACTGTTTGTCGGCTTGTCTCAAAAGACAAGTCGCTAGGACCAAGTCGCTACCAAAAAGCACTACAACTCGCTACCTTTTACTGAAGCAAGTCGCTAAGATGAAATTCACTACGAGAACCAAGTCGCTACCAAGAAAAACTTCAAAAACACACTTTTCAATCCAAAACAAGCTCAACCACAGTGATTCAAGCTTACCAAATCAAAACCCAAGCACATACAATGATTCTAAACACAAAACTACACCCAAAATTCAAACTTTAACATTAGAAATGAACCAAATGATGCAAAAACCACTAAACTTTTTCAAACTCAAAAACCATCTAAAAACCACTAGAAATCCAAGGATGTGTAAGAGATGATCAAACCATGGCTCTTGATACAATTTGTAACATATTGGATTTCACAAACACACTAGATCATAACCACAAGTAGGCGTATAATATGGTTTTAGAGAGAGAAAGTTAGAGGTTGGGAACTTTAGTGAGAGAAAGAAAAATCTTATTATGAGCTCCAACTCTCTACCTTGGGAGGTAGAGAGTATTTATAGTCCTTACATAAAATGCCACCTAATGGCTGTGGATCAGGCATACAGTGGGTAAAGACCCGTCCGTCCTCCACGGTGTTACAAAACTAAATACTACTTAACATTAAACAATCTACGACTACGAGCTTTCTAACGATTACATATACTTGAGGTGACCGACTCTTTAATGACTGGATTTTCTAAATCCTAACAAATTTACTATTCACTGGTTACTATTCATCATTTTTGAAGTCAGTTTACGACTTTGAGAGGTTATTTCAAAATTTTACTATTCATGAAACACTATTCAATCCCGGAGAAAAATCACTATTCATGATTCACTATTCATCATTTTTCGTAAACTAGGTTTACGAGTATCAAATTCGCGTAACCGTAATGGTTTAGCTGCGTATTCATGAAACATCATTGAGGACATTTCATATAGACTAGATTTAGTCTACATATCATTAGTAACATCATCATCATATTAGTTCATGCATGAGTTTGCATTTTCTATTTACGTATATTTTCCTATTAAATAAACGCTATCGCATAATCATTTATTTTGAATATTTGATCCAACACTTCCAAAATTATCCTAATATATTTTTATACTCATTTTAAGACTATAAAAATTATATTATTAGTTTACCCGATGTTTTGAATTTACTTTGTATATAAATTGTTATGTATATATATTTACGACGGTTTTCGTAAATTCAACTCGATAATTATTTATTCACGCAATTCTTGCGAGAAATGTATTTTTATAATTTTTATGACTTCGATATATTTTATTTTGTTCCGTTAAAATCGATTTCTAGCTAACGCTACACTAAATACCTAATTATATTTATAAACTACACATTATACTTATAAAATAATACATTTACTTATCAAAATTACCCAAACCCTCCCCATTTTTACCCCTTGGCTGACCACCCTAGTCACCATGTAAAATAAAAATATCTTCACTTACTAGACATAACACATATACACTAGACTAGATATTTACCTTATACCAATAATTATCTTAAACTAATAACACATACAATACACTTATCTAAGGTGAAATATTGCAAGAAAACTCTCCCTCTCCTTTGTGGTATTCGGCCAAGAAGAAAACCAAGGAAGAAATCATAAAAATTTTGAAGATCAAGTGATTAATAAACCCTAGTATACTTGTATATAAGATTTTGAAATAAAAATCAAGAAGTAATTAGAACCTAGTTACTTAAACCTCATCATATAACTAGTAAGCTTTTCATGATCTTTACTAATCTTTCATAATATTACTTGAGTTATTTTTATCATTTTAGTAGAAAAACATGCAAGTATTATGTGATTCATACCACTTTTAATTGTTTTTATTACTTATTATTAGTATAAATCATCTTATAATTAATCCTTTGAAACATATCATTGTTGATGATGTTTAGGAACCCATGACACCCTAAGAAGCTGTATGGTAGGTTTAGAATATATTTGGTGTTGATTTGAAGTGATTGAAACAAGTATTACGCAAGAAAAATCATTTTCGACAACTTAAGATTGAGGTCTGATCGTTTTTGCAAAATCTAGAAAATTCAGCAGGTCATGAAGTATTTTGGGTTACAACATTTTCATAAACCTATGATTTCTCACCAACATTATTGTTGACCGTTTTAGCCATGTATTTTCAGGTATCTAAGGCATTTACATCATGGCACGCATAAGGACCTATCTTAGAGTCGCGGTGACGACGCATCTCACTTGTATATTATGGCACTTTTAAAACATCGTTTGGTTTGTAATAAACTTATTTCCGCAAACTTTGACTACCTTTTGGGACCTATCTTTTGTAACTCTGAATGCTTTTAATATATCAAACGATGTGTTTTTCAAACGACACTTTAGGTCGTTCAATATAACTGCAATTGTGATGCTATGACAGTCATCCCCTAGGAATTCCATTCCGCTGCAAAACAGGTAATTTGGGGGTGTGACAATATCGAACGGGTGGTTTGATAGGAATAGATTGCAACCTCGAAGAATAGTGTTAGTTCCTACTATTTTTCCATCAGCTAATTCTACTTCATAGGTGGTATTTAAGGCAGTTAGTGTGATTTTTAGCAAAGGTGCAAATTTAGAAGATACAAAGCTTTTGTCAGCTCCAGAATCAAATAACACTTTAGCTAAATGGTGGTTGAGTGAAAACGTACCCGTAACGACGTCCGGGTTTTCTTATGCATCACCATCTCCTAGCACATAAGCTCTTGCTCTAGCGGGGTTGTTGCAATTTTCATTCAGCTTTGGGCATCGACTCTTAACATGCCCAACTTCTCCACATCCAAAACAAGTTACTCCCATTGGTTGAAGGTTACTTCCAGTAGCAGGACTTTGACAATTTCTGGTTGTGTGACCCACCTTGTTACACTTTCCGCACTTAACCGGACAAGGCCCCACATGATGCATGGTGCATCGAGTGCACAAAGGGTGTGGTCCAATATAGCCTTTTTCCAGTTAGCTTTTTGCCTACGGTTTTGTTGATTTTGGTGGTTATTTTGGTTTTGGTGGTATTGATTGTTATTGTTGTTGCGGTGTTGGTTATTGTTGTTGCGGTTATTGTTGTGATGGAAAGAGTTGTTATGTTGGTGGGAGTTGTTGTTGGACGTGTTGCCTCAACGATCATCAAATTTCCATTTGTTGTCATTACTGCCTTGCACATATCCATATTTCAGGACTTGATCCATGAGTTGGTAGGAAATCGTGATCACTTCTTCAACAGTCTTGGGCTTTGATGCAGTAACATTTCCCTTAATGCTTCCGGGTAATCCCTTGATGAGATTTTCCATTAGCTTGACATCATCAAAAACCATGGATGGGCACAAAGCTTTCAGTTCTTGGAAACGCTTGAAGTAGGTTTTGAGATCATTGCCCTTAGTAGTTAGATGATAGAACTCATCTTCCAGTTTCTTGATCTCGGTTCTTAGGCAGTATTGCTTCATCATCAATTGCTTCAACTTAGTCCAAGTGGTTTTGTAAGCTTCTTCCATGCCAATAGGTTGGGCATGAGCTTTCCACCAAGACAATGCATCTTCCAGTAGAGTACAAGGAGCAAATTTCACCTTGCAATCTTCCGAGCAATCACTTAAGAGAAACACAGTTTCAGACCTTTCGAACCAATGCATAAGGCTAACAGCGCCTTCGGTTCCTTTGAAAAAAGTGGTTTGCAATTCAAGAACTCCTTGTATCCACATTTGCGATTCACAACTGCTTCACTTTGGTTGGTTTAATTTTCGGCTTCCTTTGCATGAACAGCCTCAGCAGGTCGTGCATCAAGAGCAGCATCAACCTCGTCAGTAACCAGTTTCCGAATTGCAGTAGGGGTCATAGCGGGAGCAGGAGTAGATGTAGCCTTCTTCTTTGCCATTGTTCTAAAGACATACACCCAGATTTTAGAATTATTGGGGTTAATATAAGTGAAAATTATTATAAAACAATTTCTTAATAGTCAAGATCATCACATTATATCAATAGAATACAATCATCCTAAGAAGAATCATCCAACATCACAATGTGTTAAAATCATAAGGATTTATATATAAAAATGATCACCTCGATTTATACAAATCGATGCATATAAAAGATCACCATACACAAGAACATAAGGAAAACAACCATAATGTCATAGATCAACCATCCATACATAGTAATACAATAACCGTACAACTTTACATCAATAGCTTGTTCAATAGTTTAACAAAACATACGGATACAAAGCCTTATCAATGCCACAGACGGCAGGCTAAAGTATTAGTAGGCTAAATGGGTGTGCCTCCGTTCTATGGGCTGTCGGGTGCACCACTTAGTCGTCGCTGCAAATCTCAGACAAGCTCTGACAAATCCTCCATCTCTCTATCTCTAGCCTCCAATCTCTGCTCGAGAGTCGCAGTACATGTCACCATGGTCACCATCTGATCCGACTGTCTCTGCACAAATTCCTCTAGCATCTCAACCCTATCACGTAGCTCTATCACCTCCAATCTCTTCGAATCTACCCTCCACTCTAGGGCTGCCACCGCCTCACTAGCTCACTCGGACTGGGTACCAATCCTATCAAAGACCTCCTCCATAGCAATCCTCCCGATCACGAGGTTTTCCACCTCTTCTTCAATGCTCTCAATCCGGACAAGTGGGATCTTGTCAACGTGTGCCATAGCCTCTCCAAGCTGATCCTCGTGTCTCACGAGTCGTGCCGCTAGCAATGGGATGGAGTGATGAATAGGTTCTCCCGTAGCTGGAAGAATCATAGCAGAAGCAAACCAACGCTCACCAAGCTCCACAGAACTCGGTGTACCCTCCTCCAACCTCCATCTACTCATAACCGACAACAAGAAGGACCAACACCTAGCCTCGACCTTCTTACGAGGCCCCGGCTGAATGTCAATGGTTGAAGCTCGAACATATGGGTCGAACGATGATGGCAAAAAGCAGGTCCTCACACTAAGAGGTAATAGGGGCTCACTATGCACATCCAGTGGGGATGATGCACGAGGTGGTGATGAAACTAGCACAGTGGTAGTTTGATAGAAGAAGGTGGTCGGTGGTGGTAGTGGTGGAGTAGGCATGGGTGGAGATGTGGGTGAAGCTGATGGTGGA
>OU343217.1:166238371-166358371 GCA_910596185.1 Chrysanthemum makinoi | reverse complement strand
TCATATAAACATATTTATCTAGAAAACATGTATGCACTTCACTATGAAAAACATGCATGTCGAAAAAACTATTCCAAAAACCAAAATAATAAAATTAATTCATAAAAACACATATGCACTAAATCAGTTTTAAAACATGCATGTTCAGAAAAAAGCAAAAAAAAAAAAAACGAAAAAAAATAAAAAATAAAAACTGCAAAATAAAATTAAAAAAAAAACCGAAAATTGAATGTTTTTTATAAATAGGATTTATATATTTTAAAAAATTAAAAATAATTTAAAATTGACTTTTACTATTATACCCTTTTGGATTAAATAAAAAGGTTTAATAATTCAAAAATGATATGGTGCATTGATATGTTGCACAATATGCATTTCTAAGAGTACATAAGGGGTTCTCCCAGTTCTCGCACTTAACAGGGTTCTCAAAATAAAGGTCCCCCATATATATATATATATAAATATCCAATTATACATTATACGATACTATCATATTAGTTAAACACTAGTAAGTTTTAGGCTTTCAAAACACACACACACACATATATATATATATATATATATATATATATATATACATACATTATATATAAGAGGAGGCATGCCACATATTATTCCACGTGGCATCCCATAATGCCACGTCATAAAGCCATGTCATCATTCAATACATGATGTCATTTTTTTTAATATAAAATTCGGTTTTTATATATATATATATATATATATATATATATATATATATATATATATATATATATATATATATATATATATATATATATATATATATATATATATATATATATATATATATATATATATGGGGATAACTTGGCTACAATTTTTGTAGCCAATTAGCTACAATCCTTCACAAAATACACAAACAATAAATCAGGGACCCACAAAAAAAAATCAGGGACCCACAAAAATAAACAGGGACCCACAGTTTTTAGCACAAAATTGTAGCTAATAAGCTACAATAAATTGTAGCTAATATATTCCCATATATATATATATATATATATATATATATATATATATATATATATATATATATATATATATATATATATATATACATTATATATAAGAGGAGGCATGCCACATATTATTCCACGTGGCATCCCATAATGCCACGTCATAAATCATGTCATCATTCAATACATGATGTCATTTTTTTTAATATAAAATTCGGTTTTAATGCCCACCTAAGCAGCAATTAAATCCATGTCATCACAAATTTAATGCCACCTAAACATATATTAAATGAGCTAAAATTCAGGAATAATTAAATTTAAAAATTTACTTGGAGGGAATCGAACTTGAGGTGTTAGCAATATTAGTAAATGTGATAACCACTAGACCAACACATTTTTTGTATTATATTTTACAACTCATAATCTATAAACCTGCCCAACCAATTATAATTTAAAACTTATTCACCATATCTATTCCTTAATTATAGCTTTCCAATGTTTCAAATTAATATGTCGCATTTAACTTATTCATGACACAAAACCTTAATTTTTCCTCAATCATCTTCTCTTTTTATTTTTCTTTTTGATTGCTTTATTATGTTCATGATTGTTGTATAGCTTTTGTACATATTATGTGTGTTTGCAGGTACATAAAGTCACGAATTCGTGATGATATTCAGTCTCATATATGATTTTCTGCCTCCTATGTTCATAATTTAATTTTAATTTTTTGCCTATATGGCTATTGAATACTATTATTTGTGCTTAATCGCTTGCAATCGCCCATGCATTGACAAGGTAATCTTATGTCGACCATAGTTATATGATGAATATAGGCAGATTTATTACACAAGAAAAGGTCATGACATTAGAAGAATTTGATTGCTGTTGTGAATCGATCATAAATGTAGTTTGAATAGATTTTTTATTTCTTAGTATGAATCAATGGAACATGTTCATTTGAATGTTTTAGAATTAAGCCATTTTTATGTACAATGATGCATCATAAATTATTGATTATTCAGAAAATTTAACGAGTTAATCTATTTTATGAAGCTTTTAATAGGAGGTAAGGCCAATGAACATGCCCTAGTGTTTGGGAAATACCAAGATAAAGATGAGATGTTCATGTGTTCGTGTATGGGCAAGAGTTACCACAATGTTCAAAAGACTCCTGGAGGTCTAATTTACCGCCAAAGATGGAACAACTTACAATTTGTCACAAGTTTGCTTTCCTCCTCACTATTTACTCTGACCACTTGACTTCTGCCCAAAAGGACTTGGAATGTCCTACAGGGAGCATTGCCCCGTCTGAGCTTCTTGCATTCGCCAAGTCTCAGGTAAACAAAAATACTAATACGAAAGATGGTTTTCACGTTTTAGAAAAATTAACCCTAATGTGACATTTTGCTTTGTTATTAACCTTTTTTTTATTTGAAGGTGGACTACATTCTCGGAGACAATCTAAGAGCAACAAGTTACATGGTTGGATATGGAAACCACTTCCCACAACAAGTTCACCACCATGGTTCATCCATTGTGTCTGTTAAGGTTAACCCATCATTCGTTAGCCGTAGAGGTGGTTATGCTACATGGTTTAGCCGAAAGGCAAGTAATCCTAGCCTCTTGGCCGGTGTTATTGTTGGAGGTCCTGATGCCTATGACAACTTTGCCGACCAAAGGGATAATTATGAGCAAACTGAGCCTGCTACATATAATAATGCACAACTTCTTGGAGTCTTGGCTAGGCTCATTGGTGTTCATGCTACCCATAATCAGCTCCTTCCAGGTAAATTCCATCACGTTTTCGATCAACGACATGAAATATATGCCTTGCTTTTTCTTTTTTTTTTTCTACAATGAGAATAAGGCATCCTTAGTAATGAGGAGGATTTGTGAAGACAGGATTCTACCGGTATACATGTCGCATAATTAGCCATGTATATTTAGATTAAATGGTCAAGGAACAAATATACTATAGCAAACTTCTATGAAAATAAGAATGCACATAACCTTGACGTCTGTTCCTCCAGTTGGCATAAATTGCTTCTATATATTGGAATTCTCATGTCTCATTCTTCTTAGAGTGAAACTCACTTGATCTATTGCCAACCTCCAACATATACCTTTTATGATTATGACACACTAGCTTCTTTTTTTTTTCTTTTTTTTTGAAAGGCAGATGATGACACACTAGCTTCTATTTAACTACTAAAGTTGGATTAATTAGAAAAGAGAACATATAAGTATCTGCACATTTCCAAACGATATCTGACAAGAAAGATACATAGCAGGTCAAAGACCAACACATTTCAGAGTCCGTCACTTATCTGTAAAGAAGTAGCTCATGAGGCTCTTCCAAAATTATGTAAAAAAGAATATTTTATGTTGTAAGTTTTTGAGCTAAAAAAAACCAAAGATTTCAGTTTGGAAAGCTGACCTTCTGGAACAATTCTTTCATTCCAGCTCCTGCTGAATTGGGGTAATAGATCATTATGCGATGACCGTCACCTTAAAAAAGTAACCAAAGAAAAAACTCTGCTTACAGAATATATATGGGTCACTTGGATAGATTACATAATCTAACTGAACATCACATAATCTAACTTGGATAGCTTACAGAACAGAAAATAATAGAAACAAGAATTTTTATGGGTCACTTATAAGTAGTAGGAGGTTTTGTCCATTTAAAATTGTCGGTGACTTTGAGATCATTTGAACCATTTTTCTTTTTAGCTTATGTCTATTTATCCATTTGACAGAAAAGATGACATGTGATCTAGCTTCCAATACCTGAGCTAATACTAAGGTGTTGTGTTTTTATAGATTCAATCAGATCCATTACTGCTGCGGAGCTGAGTTGGGGTAACAATGATCATATAAGGGCACTTGATCCGCCTTTTGACTTCATTATCGGCACTGATGTTGTATGTTGACCTAAAACCAGTGTTGAGTTATGTCCACATTTTAACCATTTCATTCCTTATAAATTAAAGTATGTGACAGTTTTAGTATTCCGTGTCTTTCTATTTCAAGGTCTATGCCGAGCATCTCTTGGAACCACTGCTGCAAACAATGCTTGCATTATCCGGACACAAAACTACAATTTTGGTAAGTATTCAAGAACATTACATCACTCTCTCATGTAATATTGTGCTCACACATCTCTTACTAATTTTCCTTTGGTTGTAGATTGGTCATGAAATTCGTTCAACAAATGTTCATGAACAAATGATTGAGTTATGGAAGAAGCATTTTGAGGTGAAAACATAAACCAGATCGAAGGTAGATTTTCCAGCTACAATGACTTTATTAAATGTTCATCATCTTTAAGAAAATGAAGATGGTTTACTAATTATTTTACATATATTCCATAGATGGACATCAAGTACCAACATCCAAGCATACAACTTTACATCATGACATTAAAGACTACAGAAGGAAACACAAGTCTCAATCCCCTAATCCAAAAAGGTGCAACACAAAATACTAAAAATGGTTCGATACTTTTTTAATTAAAGCGTGCACAAACGTGCACACATACCGCTTGCGGTTGCCCTCACCCATCATGCTTTTTTACCGGTTCTTACAAGAATCTGTACCTTCACTGTAACATCCAACATGCAGCTTTCACCACCCACTGAAGAGGATGATTTTGATCTCTATTCTAATAATTAGGTTAATGAAGTGATGAAGTGGAAAAGTTAAATTTTTATTTGTCTATTCCACAGACTATTGCTTCTCAACAAACAAAAACAATTGATGAACTCTAATAGCTTGCAGGTTTCATCGCCATAAACACTCAAAAGCATGATAGTGAAAAAGTGTAAATCATAATATTGTGACTTTGACTAATATTCTCATCAATACAGGATGTTGCTGCATTACTTAAATAACTTGAATCAACAGCCTTAGAAAGGTAAGAACGAACCTCAAAACCAAATGATGTTTCAGAAATATGTTTTGCAGATACCACACGTTTAAGGTATTATTCATTTACTACAAGGGTTATTAATAAAATGCTTAATAATGGTAAGTAAACATGATGACATGACATTAAACGATTGAGTACTCTCAATTACATTTGAAGGCCAATAATAAATATTTTTCGTACAAATTTCATTGATCGTTGATTTGGTGATTAAAGAAGGTGAATGGATTTCATTAAATGGGTTAACGGGTGAGGTTATATTGAAGTAAACAGCCACTGGCTCCACCCGGGATGAGTAGTGATTTAGAAACATTCATGCCATAGGAACATCAAGTAAGGCGTCTCAAGGTATTGGTTATGACCAAATTGGTTTAGTAACACATACGTTTTTCACGAGTTATTCAATGTGTATCCGAGATACAACATCAAATGTGTACTATTAGTTTTAGTCCATCTTCTAGGTACAACATTTTTTTATTTCAGTTTTATCGTAAATAAGTACTATCAAATGTGTATTTCCAACCTCCCTACTGAGAACTACTTATAATGCCAATGCAGAGGATCAAAATAAGTTGTATGATCAATATACTCTAAAGTGGATTTCTTCTTGAAATAAGCTATTCCAAACACCATATAACTATTATTTACTGAAATGGCTTTAATGTTAGGACATAGGCCAGCGCTGTATAGTCATAAGTGTCTCTTCTATGCTTACTTAAATAGCGCGTTCATCAAAGACAACTTACTAGATGTAAAAAAATTAAATTCTAAATTGGCAGTCTTTAAAATGTCATCATATATTTTGCTTCTAACTTTGATTATTGGAATTCATTGTAGTTTTCCATAATGGAATTGGATAAAGTGGGCAACCAGACAAAATGAATAGCAGGTTCCGAGTTCCTCATGGAGTTTCCCTTTCGTTTTTAGATATTTCGCAAAAGTTGAAGTGAAATATGTTATGTTGATTTCAGTTTGAAGTTATATATTTGTTCATTTTTTACAAACATAAGTTTATCTTGGGGGTTTTTACAAACAATTATAGCACACGTGTCTTACGCGTTGATATTTGAATTTGATTTACCTTTTAGGTGGTATAGAATATATGCCAATATTTGTTTGCAACACTTTAAATGAGGAGTTCCTGGAACTAAAAGAAAGTGTATATATATCAAGTCGGTCACTGCGAAATGAGGTTATAGGTTATTACAATAATAAGGATAGTGTGTGTTTGGAGAGGTTAAAACTTTCATAATCAAGCTGCTACATAGATAATATTAACTTTAATGAAAGGTCTTGATTATTTGAATGTGTAAAGATCTAGATTAGCTAAGTGGTCTAGCGTCTAAAATATGAAATGGTCATGTACGCATGGCATTTGGTTTTATTGTATTTAATTGACAAGCTAACATTTTATTATAATATCAATTTAGGTTAAAGTTGAGAAGTTACTTGACCTTTTTTATTATTTAAGTAGAGAAGCTAGCAACAGGCTGCGCATAGTTTTTGGAAACATTTTGTATATATATGAAGGATTTACGTGTTATAAACATGTTTTTTGGAAAATTTTCTTTACATTTATTGAATTGCTTTATAGTTGTGACGGGCCAAGGATCAAGCTGTGATCTTGCTACCGGATGTGCTATTAAGTCGTTTACACGGGAAAATAGTGCATTTGATGTCGCAAGGTAGAATTTGTCTTGATATATTTGATTCTATCATTTTTAGTTCATACTTTTAGTACATATATCCTTCTTCTGATGTCGCAAGGTAGAATTTGTCTTGATATCTTTGATTCTATCATTTTTAGTTCATACTTTTAGTACATATATCCTTCTTCTTATATATGATTTTGCTTCTAGCTATTAGGGTTACACTTAGTATGCTGGTCTTACTCGAGATCAAATGGTGGTATGTTCTCTTTGATTCGTCTTTGTTGCTGTTGATGAATAGATTTAGTTTCACCATTTACGTATGCTAAGTAACTTCTACTGTTAAGTGCTATTAACATAACTATCAATTAAAAATTAATGTTAAAATATGGATAAACGGTTACAGGGATGTAAAATTATAACCTTTACATGTTGTGCTAAGCATAGCTTCTAGCTGTTACTTAAGCGACAATCTCTCTATGGTCTTTGATCACTAAAATTTACCAGCTACACATGTTTACTAATTTGTTCCCATTCCTACTTTTGGGTCTTAAACTCTTAAATATCCTATTAATTTTTAATGATGATTGGTTCTATGTATATATTTGAATTTATGGTACTTGTAAGTGGTCAAACTTAATAAAAATGTCAGCAACTCAGCTCAAATTAGAACCGGTCAAACCATCCAAAACAGGTCAAAAGTCCCAGGTAGGTTTTATTGCATACAGCCTCCTAAATTATTTTGAAAAATTTTATTTGCAATTGTAATTTTACTTTTTAGGCATTAATTATATATTAAAACTTTAAATTGAATATAAACTGTTTTTGGTCAGCCCGCTACGATGGGACTAAAATGACCAGTTTTAGCCCGTTACCCAACCCCCTCAACCCGCATATGTAGCTATATCTACTTGGAAGAAATATAATGAATTCCATACCAAAGCACTTGCTAACACCAGTTGCATTGTCAATGAAAACCTTGGAACTCAAAACCCTTCCAAATGATTGGAAGGCATTTTCAAGCTCTTCATCGCCAAATTCTTGAGGAATGTGATAAATAAACACATTAGCATCAGTTGCCTTGGCAATGAAAACCTTGGAACTCAAAAGCCTTCCAAATGATTGGAAGGAATTTGCAAGCTCTTCATCGCCAAATTCTTGAGGAATGTGATAAATAAACACATTAGCATCAGGTGGACCTGCAAGAGAAGATGGAACCAAAAACTGCTTAAATATACAATGATAGTGGTAAGAAGTGAATGTTAAAGAAACGTCACACACGAATAATTAAAAGAGAGGTGATGCACATAGAAGATTCGCGAGGTCATGGTTGCCGCTATCAATAGGTAACACTTAAAAGAGTTGTTTTCATATTGTGGTACTATAACTTCATGAAAGATTTGTAGGTCTGAAAGCACATCTTATTCTACATAAACTTTACGCTATGCTTAAAAGAGTTGTTTTTATTTTATGTATGGTACTATAACAGGTTATGCGAGATCCAAAAGGAACAACCAAAAGGAAATCATAAAAAGTATTAGGTACTAAATAGGACACTCTGCCTTTATAACAGGTTCTGAAAGCCAACATACAATGTTTGTGTTGTCACAACTTTGATTTGTAATTAGAAGGTACAATTCCATTATTCTCCTAAACATTTTTAGTATTGAACGTTAAGAGGTATTCGGCTTACCGTCTAAGCTTCATGTATTCTAAATATGCAGCTTAATTAACAATGGCTGCTACCTGCTCATTTCTTTCGCAGAAGTTCAAAAAAAAGTTGCATACCACCTCCTAAAGAGCTTCTGTTAGAAAGAACTGGGATATGACCTTTTTGTCTAATTAAACAGGCTAGGTCAGGTTAACAGCCTAACTTTCTTAGATTATATATTAAGTTTTGCAAACAATTGATATACAAATTATAGTTTATTATAAAAAGAATCCAGTTGGGAAATTGATCAAGGGGGTGTTTAGATTAGGTTGTTTTACCTCCTTTTATTGTCAGTTAAACTGTACTTTGTTTTAAAAAATATTTGTTAATATTAAGTTATCTAATATTGTAAATTTTGTGATTTAGGCACGTCTCTTTAAAAATAGTGAAGTGTAATTTCAAGAAGATCACAAGAGTACCCACGGGTAAGGATTTTGTTGATATAGTTCTTAGCAAAACCCAAACACAAACACCCACTGTCGTTCACAAGGGTTATGCTATCAATCGTATTCGTCAGTTTTACATGCGAAAAGTGAAGTTCACACAGACGAAATTTCACGAGAAGCTCTCCAACATCATCGAAGAGTTCCCTAGACTCGATGACATGCATCCTTTCTATGGTGATCTTCTTCACGTTCTCTACAATAAATATCATTACAAGCTTGCTCTTGGTCAAATCAATACCGCCAAGAATCTCATTGGTAAAATTGCTAAAGATTACGTGAAGTTGTTGAAGTATTGTGACTCACTCTATAGGTGCAAGGCTTTGAAGGTTGCTGCTCTTGGTTGTATGTGTATTGTCACAAAAAGAATTGGTCCTGTTTGGAGTACCTTGAACAAATCAGACAACATATGTCGAAGCTTCCTTCAATCGATCCTAACATGTTGGGTTCAGTAAATACCCAAACCCCTTAATCTAGGATTTGAATAGAAAATAACCTAAGTGCTTAGTCCGTTAAACACTAACAGGTCACTGAGTGCATAGTCTCTCAGTGAGCCATCTTCAGGATACTCAGTATGAGGCGAAGAAAAAGTCTCTCCACTCAGTAAGGCGGAACTTAAAGAGTGAAGACTGAGTCAAGAAGAAGATGGTGGATTCAGTGAGTGATGACAATAACTCACTGAATCCCTAAAACTCCTCTCTAGCTACTAACACTGAAGACAAACTTGACTAAAGACTGAAGGCTGAGAAGACTGAAGAATGGGCGGGACAAAACGGTTATGCTTGAAGCAATAAAGACGGAGTGCTTATCTTCAAGAAGTCAACTTTCCCTGAAAGGCCCAGCATCAGTACTAACAAGTAGAAAGTGGCTTTGTCCCTTACCAGAAATAGCCTTTGTAAACAGAGACAAAATACATCTGTATTTTGTCTTCTGTAAATTGTCAGTTTGTCACTTAGGAAATAGTTAAAACTCATACTTGTATAAATAGCATAAGAGATGGAGTGAAAGGTTAAGCTTGTGAATTGTAAAAAAACACATACATGCAAGCCATCTTTCACTCCTCCAAATACAACTTAATCCCTGAGATAGCTTAGTGGGTACTTGTAGTTGTGCTCAGACTTAGCTTGAGCTTCGAGAGGAGTTACCAAACTTTATCATTTCAATCCCAAGTACTATTCCGTAAGTACTTGGGTAATGTATTCTTCGGATTCATTTCTAATAAGAATATTATGTTGAAAATTATTTAGTGTGTTTTACTTACATTACTTTAAGTCATTGATTCACTATTAGCTCGTTTTTAAATACTTAAACTGTTTTATACGATAGTGAATAGGGAACAACAAGTGGTGTCAGAGCAAGGCTGATTATTAAACCTTTTTAAGCCGCTCTAAAACGTTTTTAAATCAGGATCCTTATGGCTGAAATTGATGTACCCCAACTAGTCGATAAAAAGGGTGGAGCTTATTCAGCTGTTTCCCCTAGACTTGAAGTTGGTAAATTCAATAAATGGAAAAAGCGTATGCTTTGCTATTTGATTGGGATGGAACCTTATTATATCAAGTGTATAAATGAAGGTCCATTTATCCCAAAGACTGCTGAAGGTTTGCCTAAAACTGAAGCTCACTGGACTCAGGATGAGAGGAGAGTGGTCAACCAGAACCAAAGACTCAAAAGTATCATCATATCATGTCTTCCTGATGATATTATGGAGTCAGTTATAAGCTGTAGTACAACTAAACAAACCTGGGATGACCTAGTTCATAGCCATGAAGGCCCATCTGATACCAAGGAAAACAGGATAATGGACCTGAAACTTGAGTATAACACCTTCAGGGCTAAGGACTCAGAAACTCTGTCTCAAACTTACACCCGGTACAAAACTCTTTTAAATGAACTGTCAAATGATGGTGTTAAGTTGTCCAAACATGAAATTAATGTTGGTTTTGTCAATAGTCTCCATGAGAAGTGGCTGAATTTCTCTCAGGGACTTAGGAATGCTAATCATATCCAGACCCTTGAACTTCCTGAAATTTATGGGAAGTTTGTCTATGAGGAAAACCTCATCAACAGACGATACCCTGACTTAAAGAAGTCTCAGGAAGTCAAGAAGTCCCTGACCACCACTTCAACAACAATATCAACGCTTTTATTCTAACAATGTTGTTCAAGATTTTTGGGAAAATTCAGATGATGAGCCTGATGAGAGATCAAGTGAGGAGTACCTAAATGACCTAAACACTGAATTTCAGGAAAGGGCACTCCTTGCTAACTCTCGAAGGTTTATAAAAGAAACAAAGGTTTTTCAAATGCTAAAGCAAATGAGGACACTGAATGCTTTAAGTGTCACAAAAAAGGTCATTTTGCAAAAGACTGTTTTTCAAAAACAATTTCTGAACACTCTTACAAACCATCAGGGTCAAATCAGTCTTCATGCTTTAGCAAATTTCAACCAAAAATCTATCAGTCTCATCAAAATTTTCAAAACAAATCTGATCTAAACAAAACTGTTGATTTTGAAGCTAAGTATAGGAAAGTCAAAGCTAAGCTTGCATTGCTTGAGGCCAGTCCCTCAGAAACAACAAAAAGTGTTCAATCTGTGCAGGGTAAAAATAAAGGCCTTGTTGCTGAAACCTTCGACTGGGATGAAGAACCAGTCTCATCTGATGATGAAATGGTACATGTCAGTGCACTGATGGCCCTCTCAGAAGAGGACAAGCTAGCTGTTGGAAAAAATCATGCCAGGAATGGAGAGTGGGTCAATATCACAATGAAGAAGGTAAATATTTTACTTTCTATGGATGATGACTCTGATTGGCAGTCCTATATGAACTATATCAATGTTGATCTTAAGTTTGTTGAAGAGCAACGATTAAATCTTTTTTCAAAATATAACAAGCTAAGTTTTGAACTAAATAAGTGTAGGGATGAACTGCTTCTTTTAAAACAAAATAAGCTTGAGGCTATCACTTTGCAACCTCTTCAGGGTGCTGCTCCAAGCTCTGAGCTTACTCCGTTACATTTCAATCCACACTCACCAAAAGAAAGATCTGGACTTGGTAGAACCATCCTTAAAAGACCAACAAAACCAACTCAACAAGAGTCTACACCCACTGAGACTTCCACATCTTCAGTTCCTACTGAAGCAGACCAAATTCTGAAGCTGACTGAACTTGTGAGGAAGCTAACTGATAAGATGGAATCCATCGAAAGAGTTCGTGAATCAATGAAGGAAACAAAGTCAGCTCCCTCTAGTTCCTTAAAGTCAAAAGCCGCCACCAAAACCAAGCAGAAGTGTGATCTATGCCACTATACCAGTCATACCACTGACAAGTGTTATAGAATCCTTTTTTGTATGATCTGCAAAAAGGATGATCACAAAATTTCTGATCACTTACAATATGTAAGTTCTCTCAGTAAAGCAAACTATACCAAAGTTGGTCATCAGTATGCTTCAACCTCCAAATCTGCTCAAAAGCATAGAGTAAAACCCTTTCCTCCTTGTCCACACTGTGGCTTTAATAATCATCATCCTGATAACTGTCTCATGAACACATGCAGTGAGATTTGCAGAAATCCAGCTCATGAGACATCTCAGCATGACAGTGTCATCCAAGCAAGGAGAAGTTCCAAGCAACCCAGAATCACTGAGTCATCCTCAGTCTCCAAATGCAAAACCTGTGGCAGCACAATGTACTCAACCACTGACCATGAATCAATTACTAAATTCAAACAGACATTTAGGCCCAAACCCACTAGTGTGTGGGTCAGTAAGAGAAACTAATCCAATTTACTATTTGTGCAGAGACACGCCAGGGAGCCTATTTGGCATCTAGATAGTGGATGCTCAAGAAGCATGACTGGTGTTAAGGAGTATCTGCACAAATATGTAAAGGAACCAGGACCCAAGGTAGTATTTGGTGATAACTCATCATGTCCCACTGAAGGTTATGGTTCAGTATACTGCAATGGAATAGTTTTCTCTAGAATAGATTATGTCAATGGTCTCAAATACAATCTCATCAATGTCAGTCAACTATGTGATGCAAAGTACATTGTGCAATTCAATGACAAACAAGGCACCATTTTCAATGCCAACAAAGAAGTTGTTTTGATAGCCCCTAGAAGAGATGATGTTTATGTCTTAGACATGTCAACACTCTCTCAAGATGGAACTTGTCTCTTTGCCAAAGCCACTAAAACTGTCAACTGGCTATGGCACAAGAGACTCTCTCAGTTAAATTTCAAAAACATCAACAACTTGGCAAAACAAAACAAAGTCCTTGGTCTACCATCACTGGTTTTTGCAAAAGATAAACCATGCTCGGCCTGTGAAAACGGTAAACATCACAGAGCATCCTTCAAAACCAAACAAAATTTCTCCATCAAAAGCTGCCTTCACCTCCTGCATATGGATCTCTTTGGACCTGTCAATCCCAGATCAATCCAGCATGAGAAGTATACACTTGTCAATGTTGATGAGTTTTCAAGATACACTTGGGTATACTTTCTTTCTAAAAAGAGTCTGGAAGCTGATACAATAATGTCATTCATCAGGAAAGTTGAAAATCAGAATGACATTACTGTTAAACAAATCAAAACTAACAATGGCACTGAGTTCAGAAATCAAGAGCTTTAGAGCTTCTATGATGAAAAGGGAATTACCCAGAAATCAAGAACTTTTCATCTCCTTACACCCCTGAGCAAAATGGGGTAGCTGAAAGGAAAAACAGAACTCTCATTGAGGCTGCCAGAACTATGTTAAATGGTTCAGCACTCTCAAAGCATTTCTGGACTGAAGCAGTCAAAACTGCCTGTTACACACAAAACAGGTCAATCATTGTCAAGAGACATAACAAAACCCCATATGAGATATTCAAAGGTAGACTTCCTGATATCAGCTACTTTCATGTGTTTGGGTGTCCAGTGTTTATTCATAACCACAAGGATCATCTAGGCAAATTTGATGCTAAAGCTGATGATGGATACTTTCTAGGTTACTCACTGATCTCCAAAGCCTTTAAGGTATTTAACACAAGGAGACAACAAGTTGAGGAAACCTTTCATGTTACCTTTGATGAAAGTTCAAAAAGCATCAGGTTCACCAACATCTCAGTGGAGGAAATAGGAATTGGTAACTCATCAAGATATCCTCCTGATGTGTATAACACTGAAATCAATTCCACATACCAAACTAATGTTGACATCTCATATTATGTCTTACCTCACAACCTTCCCCAACCAACCATCAGTGAATTCATTGATAATCAATCAGTCCCTGCTGGGATAGGTAACACTGAACCAAATGTTCAAGAACCTGTAACTCATGAACCCCAACCTGAACCAGTCATCTCATCAGATGATCAAAATGATTCTGTGGCTCTTGCACCTGAACTCACTTATGAGTTTCCTATGACCTCTTCAAGCTCAGATCCTAGACCACAAAGTAAATGGACTAAGACTCAGGATATTGAGCTTGTCAACATCATTGGTGAACCCACTGAGGGAATGCTCACTAGAAGCATGGCTGCTAAATTAACCAGCAGCTTCAGCCAATGAATGTCTATATGCTGATTTTCTATCAGAAATAGAACCCAAGAGTGTCACTGAGGCTCTAAAACATCCAAGCTGGGTTCAGGCTATGCAAGAAGAACTTCAACAGTTTGATAAAAACAAGGTTATGACCTTGGTTAAATGTCCTCAGGATGTCATTGTCATAGGAATGAAGTGGGTTTTCAGGAATAAAACTGATGAAAACGTCACTATCATTAAAAACAAAGCCCTTTATGAACTTAAACAAGCTCCCAGAGCATGGTATGAAATTCTCTCAGCCTTCCTGACTCAAAACAAGTTTGTCAGAGGAAAGATAGACAACACCCTGTTTGTCTATAAGACTAAACAAGATGTGATACTAGTTCAAGTGTATGTTGATGACATCATCTTTAGCTCAGCAAATTACAAACTTTGCAAACAGTTTGAAAAACTGATGACAAAGAAGTTTGAAATGAGCATGATGGGTGAACTCACATACTTACTTGGACTACAAATCGTGCAAACCGATAAAGGAATCTCCATCAGTCAAGAGAAGTACACCGAAAATCTCTTGAAGAAATATGAGATATCGACTGTGCCTCGTGAAGACACCAATGGTCCCTCCTAACAACCTTTGACCGATCACACCGGCAAATCAGTCAATCAAACCCATTTCGAGGGATTGTTGGCTCACTGATGTATCTAATCGCCACTAGACCGGACATACAATTCTCACCGTCTAATAGCAAGATATTAGTCCAATCCCAAAGAATCCCATCTCACTGCAGCCAAAAGAATACTAAGAGACACGAAGGGAACTCCAAGCCTTGGACTCTACTATCCAAAGTGCTCGGGTTTGACCTAAAGGATATTCTGATTCTGATTATGCTTTGGCGCAACATGGACAGAAAAAGTACCTCGGGATCTTGTCAATTCCTTGGAGGTAAACTGGTCTGTTGGAGTGCTAAAAGCAACAATCGTGGCTATGTCTTTAGCCGGCCGAGTATGTTGCTGCAGATCTTTGTGCCAATGTCTTACGGATGAAAAGTCAACTCAGTAACTATGACATCCATTACAAAATGGTACCTATCTTCTGTGATAACACCGGTGCTATTGCAATCTCTAACAACCCTGTCCTTCACCAAAGAACCAAATACATTGATATCAGATATCATTTCATCAGGGACCACCAAATGAAAGGAGACATTGAACTTCATTTCATCCCTACTGAATATCAACTTGCTGATATCTTCACCAAACCCTTAGATGAACCTACCTTCAGGAGACTGAAAGCTGAATTGGGAATGCTAGACATTGAAAGTCAGCAACCTGAAAACCAATCCCAATCTCA
Source organism: Chrysanthemum makinoi (assembly GCA_910596185.1). Lineage (NCBI taxonomy): Eukaryota > Viridiplantae > Streptophyta > Magnoliopsida > Asterales > Asteraceae > Chrysanthemum > Chrysanthemum makinoi. Next base: position 166,342,780 of record OU343217.1, on the reverse strand, counting down.
GTAAGTTTTCTCTGAAATGGTCCACCCTCCCTGAACATACTCCAAAACAACCATCTCACTGAATGAGTAAGACTCATTCAGGGACCCTGACTCTTGATATTGAGCATTGAATGAGTAGCTAAATGCACCAAGTATTAGTTACTTAAATGTCCGAGGTTGGTAAACATACCAATTAAATATAGGAATATATGTCTCTCTATCTTACTGCCAAGGGTCCCTCAAACTTACCCAATCCCACTTGGCATTAAATGCCCCCCTCTCACATGAAATATCTTATTGATATTTTATTGTTGCAAAATGCACTTTTACTGTGCACTGCAACTGTTCCTGGAAAACCGGGATTTTACTACGGGTAGTGGAGTGGTGGCATTTGTTAATACAAATAAGCCGTAAAAACGTTTATTTATATTTTACGATCTTCTAATGTTTTGTCGATAACAAACGTAAAATCATTTTAACGAAACAAATAAAATACGTAAATGGCTTGAACTAATAGTTTCTAACATATTCACATTTTCACATAAAACACTAAAACAAGTATAAGTGATTTTATGATTTAATATTACATATGTACAACAACTAGTGTTTACATATTTGGGTAAAATATACACATAACTAGTATGTAGTATATTGGGTAATATAAATGGGTAGAAACTTAAGTATCATAACCCATTGGGCAAATACATTGAATGTATTTGGGTACAACCCAAAGCCCATGACCCATGGAGCTTGACCCATAACCCATTGCATGACATCATGCTTATATCATATATGGATAATATCCATAACCCATTGTTTTGACCCATACCCATATGACTAGGTGCATTGCACTCAAGAGATACATTGTATCTAGCTAAAGACCCATGGATCAACCCATGACCCATGACCCATAACCAAAATACCCATGGGTAAAAGGGAGCGTCCCCAGTAATACACTGGACGGATCCCTCAAGGGAGGGATCCGTGGGATCCGGGGAACAATAGTGTTTTTCTTCTATAAATAGTGAGCCATTTCTTCCTTTTAGCTCACCACTTTTTAACACACTTTCTCTCTAAGTGTAAAACTCACTAACCTCAGATCCAAGAGATCTATGTTTGTAGTTTTGTTTTTGTGTGATATTTTAGGTTCCTCTTAAAGGCAAGATCACCACCTTTGAAGTCGAGCAAGCTCAAGTCCATGAGTTGCCATGCTTCCTCATCATCAAGGCTACTGAAGTCTTCTTGTTGATGATTCATTTCTTTCTTCAAAGAAGTGTAGTGTTGAAGACATTAGTGAAAGATGTCTCTAGTGTCAAGACAAAGATATTAGTGAAGGGTATCTATCGTCTATAGGATAAGCATTTGTGGTAGGTGCTTAGAAGTCAAGACAAAGAAGCATTAGTGAAAGGTGCTTAGAAGTCAAGACAAAGAAGCATTAGTGAAAGGTGCTTGGAAGTGAAGACACAAGACATTAGTGAAAGGTGTCTTGTAGATCTAGTCAAAGGCATTAGTGAAAGGTGCCTTAGACGTACATTCAATATGGTGTGTTTCGATGTACAAGATAGACTAGTATTAGATCCAAGGATACTGATATCCTTGATGAGGTTGTAAAGGAGTAGATCTCCTTTGGGATTAGTCGTTGGTGTAGTGTGGTAGTAGTTCCTCCTTGGTAATGGAACTAGGTGCTTAGCCTAGTACCTAATAAAGGGTAGGCGATGTTGTGTAGGTGTGGTTCACCTTGGAGTGAAAGAACCCGGTGGTTAGCCTAGCACCGTATAAAGGGTAGGCGACGTTGTGTTAGGTGTGGTTCGCCTTGGTGTGAAAGAACTCGGTATTTAGCTTTGTACCGGAAAAAGGTTAAGCGACGTTGTGAAGGCTTCTCCGCCATAAGGAGATTGGTGTAGTGTTTACGAACTCTCGAGTAGGTGACTCGGGGAGTGGAGTAGGGCAAGGAAGGTATCCTTGTAGCCGAACCACTATAAATACTTGTGTCGTGGTGATGTGCTTCTTACTCTTTATCTTTCATTGCACGTTTATATACCTATCTATCGACGTCCAACATAAACAACCAAATAGATTGACATAAGTCGATCTAAATATTTAAAAGGAAGTTTTAAAGTGGTAAAACTATTCAACCCCCCATTCTAATTTTCCACAATTGGCATCAGAGCTTCGTTACCAAGTTTCTTAGAGTATGTTGTACTTTAAAAACTTGATACGATCCGTGTATGTTTGAAAACTACAAAGAAGGATTTTTCAAAGTCATGTTTTAAAAATCATTATAATGTTTATTGTTGGACAATGATAGAATGGTCTAACATTTTCCTTGTTAAGTATTCTCTATACTTGGATTTGGGCATCCTAAGAAGATCATGAAGAATTTCTCTAAATATATCTTTCCCTAAAAAGAATATTTAGCAAAGGATTGGGGTATCTTAGAAGATCATGAAGTATTTCGCGTCTATGGTTTCTAAAATCGTAAAAAGGGATTATAGCAAAGGTATGTTTTCTTAGTTACAATTTTTGGTAAAAAAAAAACGTGCCAAATTGCTTGTGGATAAAATGGTGAGATATGCTACTATCTTATAATAAGCATAAAATTAAAAGTGTTTTAGTGATTTTTTTTCTTTGAAGTTTTGTTGTTAGATATCTTGTTATTCAAGCTTGAATAAAGGTAAAAATGGGTAATATAACTTCACTAAAAAGTCTACAAAGGTTAAACCTTTTCGTCAGGTCAAAACATACATCTTTGTAATTCTGTATCAGATCCGCGGATCCCTCAGGTTACACTGGACGGATCCCTCAAGCAAGAGATCTGTGGGATCCGTGGTACATAAGACAGTTTTTGTGCAATTTCAAAAATTCATAACTAATTAACCGTAAGTCGTTAGAAGTCGTGCCACCTATCGTTTTAAAGGTATTTGAGTCTACTTTCATTTAAAAATGATTTTATAAACTGATTCAAAACAAAATTTTATAGAATCATTGATTTATCATAGAAAGTCATTTTTCGGTCATAAAGTTTGCACAAACTTTTGATCTAATTGAAGACGGATGTTTTCATCTTTGAATAACAATGTGTCCTCTTTTGAAATTAAGGTTTTGATCATATATATAAAGAAAACTAATCAAGCTTGGTGTACATGTTTAACACAAAGCGATGAAAAGAACTTTCTTATGCTATGCTAAATGATAAATTGTTTTCCTTGCATTACTTGATTATTTGCTTATCTCAAATAGATTTTGTGCTTGTTTGATTGATTAACATATGTGGTTTCCTTACCTTGCTATTTATTCTCTTTCTTGTCGATTTAGTAATTTTCTACTAATCAATGTGCTACTTGAATGAGTGTTTGGGATAACATCTAGTTGTGTAAAAAATGTTAGTTTTATAAGTTGAAAAATGTTTAAAACATATAACACACTAAAATGGCTTTTTGATTGAGTTTGTCATGTGTGCAACATAAATGTTTTATGTGCCTATATGATTTCTTGATTTCATATTTTCTTGTATCATTTTCTAAAAACAACGAGAATGTACATCGGATCATAACCTACACTTGTGTTGATGATGTACTCTCCCGTTTTCCTCTTCATGATCGCTCTCCAAGCTTCATAGTAGGATTGACAACTTGATTATTTCATCCGATATACTCAAGTAAATTATTTTGCAACGCAAATATAATTGTTCATATCGGAAAGTCCAAACTCGAGCTTTCCAACAACGTATGTTGAACTAGCTCATCCAACCATTTTTTTTGTTGTTCACCATATAGACAACTTTTAATTTTTTTTGACTCCTTCATCACCTTAGTTGGTTCAAGTATAATATTAATATAAACGAAGTAAAGTATCATCACTGTTACTCTTCGATAGGCCATTGTAGGAATATAAATTTTCCTAACTTGAGAATGAATACTGGAGAAATTATTGGACTAGAAACTCAATTTGACCTAACTGTTGAATTGCTTCCTTGAGAGAAGTTGGGTATGTGGAATCGCCCGTAAAAATGGTCGTGTTTAGCCGTAATTGAGCACCACTAGTAATAGTCTCATATTCATTCTCTCACTTGAGAAATTTATACTCCTATGTTTTCCTAAAGTAAGTTTACAATGGAAATACTTTGCGTTGTCTTAGGATTACTAATCAAACAAGTTGTAAAATTAATTTTTCTTTTAGTTAATCACAACCACTTGCCTCATCAAGCGATTATCTTGCTTTGATCGCGAAGAGCTACAATACTTCAAGGATGAAGTTCATTGTATGCTAATCACCATCCGTAATAACTATACCTAGTTCATTACCTTCACTAAACCAAAACAACCTTCTAAACAAATCATTGTCTTAAGGACGCATATACATGTGTCTCTTATTCTTCAACATACCTTGCATGCCATTGTTAATACAAACGATTTACTAATCTAGATCGTAAATATGTTTTGAGCTTCTTGAACAAGTGCTTGTTAAGTTTGATAAACCTCTATGTTATTTGTGAGCTAGATTTCATATTAATTGCTTATGTGCTATTCTTACATGCTCTCATTGCTATGTTTTACATGTATACATACATGCTTGCTGTAAGAAATCATTAGTTTCAAAATTCGATACATAAATCAAATTTATGCAACCATTCTTTAGGAAATCTGTCTCGGACCGGATCCTCAAATGAAGGATCCGTGGGATCCGAGTGGACAGAGGTGCATTTTTAGCTTGCTTGCATCAATCCAACCTTCCAGTCTTTATTGGACTAGTTAAACATGATACTTTAGGATCACTTATATCTTCCACAAGCTCAGTATGTCTCACACTCACTCATAGCTAACTTAGGATCACATTCAAGGTGCTTTTGATTTATCACTTCACCAAAACTCACCATATTTCCTCTCCAATGCAATTACAATCATTGTATTTCAAACATGTCCTTAGATCACTTCACACTAAGCTAGACATAGTGCATTTGAAAAGATGAGTAAACTCATACTCATGCATAACTCACTTAGATTACACCCAAGAAGCTTGTAGATCTATCATCTTACCTAAACTCATTACTCTTCCGCTTTTAAACTCACTTGTCATTTCTCACATGATCCCTCATATCTAGGTTTGGAAATCTTTCGATTATGGCAAAATTGATCATAATCATCCTTACCTCAAAAATTGGTCAATGTTGATCAAATTCTAGCTCTTCCATCTTAAAACCTTTAGGATCTTCTCCAAGAAATTATCCTAATTCACTATCTAATCACTAGGATCATTTAGCTCCATTTGACACCATCAAAATCTTTAGTGTCATCCTTGTTCATTCATTGGTACTCATGAAGGTTTCAATTTCTTCCTTAAAAGGCAATCATTTGCTACAACACTCATTACTCTTAAGTATACAAGCACCTCTTCATTTAAGACACTTAGATGAACTGAAACACACAAGAAGAAATAGGCATTAGACCTTACAAGCATCATTGCTATCCTTTCTTAGCTCCTGATAGATGGATCCCTAGGATTAGCCTAGGCAGATCCCTCATTGGAGGGAACCATGGGATCCGTATGACAGTTTATGTCAACTCTAACTAAAACAATCATTTCAAGCTCATCTTGCTAATTCAAACACTCCATCTCATCTTAAATGAGTTCCTAAATCATCACATTCCAATGGATTTTAGTGGCTTAAGTCTTGAATGCACTTGCCAAATTCCTTGCTTTATAAACCACATTGATAGGACTCCTAAAGTCATCATCTTCATCCTCACTTTCAACATTTACAAACCTCTTTGAATCATCTCATCATGAGGAAAACTCCAAGTAGCAACTTATCCACCAAACACCACCATACCTCCTAAGCCAAACAATATCATCTCCACTAAACCATCACCATTGGTTCCTAGAGTTATCTCATTTACAACTTCACTATCATCACCACATCTCTACAATTTAGAGGACTTACCTCCTAGGCCGTCTCATCCTCCTCCGCCGACAACATTCTCCTCATTAGGAGGAATAATGGTACAAAATCAAGGTGTTGAGTCAACACTTGCTCTGGCTTCCTTTTCGCCGTCACCATCATATAATCCCACTTTGATTATGAGAAATTATCAAAGTCAACCACCCGACCATATGGAAGTTGACACTTCTCTACCACCACCATCATTCTTGGTCGAGCCATCTTCAAATGTGCCTCCACAAATTCCTCCGTCGTTTGAGGCTCCCCAACCCGCTTCACTTGATCCTTTACATCAAGCGATCCCTTTTCTTCCACCACCACTACCTAGCCATGACAAAGATTGTTATCATTGTCAACATGTTGAAAGTTTGATACATGAAGTACGAGAAGACCAACGTTTCATGTTCTATCATCTCCTCGAACGTTTCGACGAGATTAAACCTAAACAAAACTTGAGCTAGAAGATTTTAGTGGTGTCCTAGCATCAAGCGATAGTTGGTCTAGAAATTCCTAGTCATGTATCGTCTATTTTCTTAGTTTTTAGAGTCATGTATATCATAACTCTAGTTTTATTAAATGAAATTACATGCTACTTGCTATATTTCTGAGCATATGTTTATGTTACATATCTCACTTTGGTGATAACACTATTTGTTATACCACCATTTACTGATTTTATTCATCAGATAGACGGATCCCTTTAGTTGGGCTAGACGGATCCCTACTAGGAGGGAACTGTGGGATCCGTGAGACATGAAACTATTTTCCTACTAACTTGAGTCATATTTGCAGGAAATTACGCATTATACTTGTTTTCTAACCTTTGTTTTGTAGTTATTCAATTAACACATTAAGAATTTGACACCCCAAAGCTAGGGGAGCTTGGTGTCAAAACAATACGTTGCAAAATTACTTGCAATCTTAGATTACATTCCGTGACATCCCTTTGCAAAATTGCAATCATCAAGGGGGAGCACATTCGTCACTTAGACGAAATCTTTTGCAAACTTAGTTGCAAACAAACTAGCTTATTATTACTTTTTTGACGCCCTTACATAGGGATGGACTCGTCAAGGGGGAGTAAAGACGAGATCATTTCCCGTTACTTGCTCTCTATTTCCTTTTATTTCTTTCACATGTTTTTCTTAAAAACAATGTGTTGCTTTCTTTCGAAGCTCTTTTTGTTTCGACAAAAAGGGGGGAGAAGAAAGTAAAAACTACAAATTCAAGCTTTTACGAATTTTAGCTTTTCCTTAAAATAATTTTATGTTTTGTCATCAACAAAAAGGGGGAGATTGTTAATACAAATAAGCTGTAAAAATGTTTATTTATATTTTACGATCTTCTAATGTTTTGTCGATAACAAACGTAAAATCATTTTAACGAAACAAATAAAATACGTAAATGACTTGAACTAATAGTTTCTAACATATTCACATTTTCACATAAAACACTAAAACAAGTATAAGTGATTTTATGATTTAATATTACATATGTACAACAACTAGTGTTTACATATTTGGGTAAAATATACACATAACTAGTATGTAGTATATTGGGTAATATAAATGGGTAGAAACTTAAGTATCATAACCCATTGGGCAAATACATTGAATGTAGTTGGGTACAACCCAAAGCCCATGACCCATGGAGCTTGACCCATAACCCATTGCATGACATCATGCTTATATCATATATGGATAATATCCATAACCCATGGTTTTGACCCATACCCATGTGACTAGGTGCATTGCACTCAAGAGATATATTGTATCTAGCTAAAGACCCATGGATCAACCCATGACCCATGACCCATAACCAAAATACCCATGGGTAAAAGGGAGCATCCCACGGATCCCCAGTAATACACTGGACGGATCCCTCAATGGAGGGATCCGTGGGATCCGGGGAACAGTAGTGTTTTTCTTCTATAAATAGTGAGTCATTTCTTCCTTTTAGCTCACCACTTTCTAATACACTTTCTCTCTAAGTGTAAAACTCACTAACCTCAGATCCAAGAGATCTATGTTTATAGTTTTGTTTTTGTGTGATCTTTTAGGTTCCTCTTAAAGGCAAGATCACCACCTTTGAAGTCGAGCAAGCTCAAGTCCATGAGTTGCCATGCTTCCTCATCATCAAGGCTACTGAAGTCTTCTTGTTGATGATTCATTTCTTTCTTCAAAGAAATGTAGTGTTGAAGACATTAGTGAAAGATGTCTCAAGTGTCAAGACAAAGATATTAGTGAAGGGTATCTATCGTCTATAGGATAAGCATTTGTGGTAGGTGCTTAGAAGTCAAGACAAAGAAGCATTAGTGAAAGGTGCTTAGAAGTCAAGACAAAGAAGCATTAGTGAAAGGTGCTTAGAAGTGAAGACACAAGACATTAGTGAAAGGTGTCTTGTAGATCTAGTCAAAGGCATTAGTGAAAGGTGCCTTAGATGTACATTCGATATGGTGTGTTTCGATGTACAAGATAGACTAGTATTAGATCCAAGGATACTGATATCCTTGATGAGGTTGTAAAGGAGTAGATCTCCTTTGGGATTAGTCGTTGGTGTAGTGTGGTAGTAGTTCCTCCATGGTAATGGAACTAGGTGCTTAGCCTAGTACCTAATAAAGGGTAGGCGATGTTGTGTAGGTGTGGTTCACCTTGGAGTGAAAGAACCCGGTGGTTAGCCTAGCACCGTATAAAGGGTAGGCGACGTTGTGTTAGGTGTGGTTCGCCTTGGTGTGAAAGAACTCAGTATTTAGCTTTGTACCGGAAAAGGGTTAAGCGACGTTGTGAAGGCTTCTCCGCCATAAGGAGATTGGTGTAGTGTTTACGAACTCTCGAGTAGGTGACTCGGGGAGTGGAGTAGGGCAAGGAAGGTGTCCTTGTAGCCGAACCACTATAAATACTTGTGTCGTGGTGATGTGCTTCTTACTCTTTATCTTTCATTACACGTTTATATATCTATCTATCAACGTCCAACATAAACAACCAAATAGATCGACATAAGTCGATCTAAATATTTAAAAGGAAGTTTTAAATTGGTAAAACTATTCAACCCCCCATTCTAGTTTTCCACAGCATTAAATGTGGAAATTCAAAACGTTTTCAAAAACCGACTTTACAAATCCACTTTTGTGCACAAACCACCCCTCTCATCACTCTATAAATACCTCTCACAAAATCCTTAAAACATTCACAAAGTATTTCTGCTAACAAAACTCTGTCAAAATCTCTTTCAAACCCAGAAATATTTGTGTTCTTCAAATCTTTTTCCAGAAAAATCTTCTCTGTAAACCTTTACAAAAAAAAATTCATCACAACTTGAGAGATTCAAAACCTTTGATTGTTCTTGTCAAGATATTTTTCTCAAAACCCTAAAACTTTTTTTATGGAAATGGCAAGAACACAATCTCTCCAGTTTGCGTCTCAGTGGGTAGGGGATCTTAGCAATGTTGAATTTAAAACAAATAATGTCATAGGCAATTTTGAATACCCTCAAACTTTCCCAGCCTATAAGAACATTATGAAATTTTTGTTTAAGTGCCCACTGAAAATGGCCTTTGTTAAATGTCCCTCAATTCTGTACCAAAACCTCCTCAGGGAGTTTTGGGCTACAGCCACGGCCTATGACCCGTCACCCTCAACTAATGAGACAGACCTAAGACCACTCAGGGAGTATCTCATTAAGTTCAGTCTGTTTAATGGGGAAATATCAGTCACCCTGGATTACAAAAATTTTTGCACCTCAACAGGGTTAGACTACAATAAGGGAGTTTATGTCGCCCATCCTGAATCCTCCACAACGAAGGATGGGTTAAAACAATCGTTTTAGATCCAAAATCTTTGGACAAGACCCCAGTTACCAAGAGTTCATTTCATGTGGCTTGGAGGATCCTGTTCACGTTTGTGATTCAGGTCCTCGGCGGGAACCACTCATCCACTGAACAAGTTAATTCTATTCAGTTGATGATGGCATACTGTTTGATGAATGGGGTCAATGTCGACATGGGAGAGATCATTTACAGTGATCTCGTAACCAAGCTACTGAGTAAAATCTAGGACGAAATACGTTTCGTATCCTAGGTTTATCTCTTGTGCTTTGCAAGTGTTACTGGGTTGTAATTACCCTCAGGAGTACAAATATACTGCTTTACCTAGTACCCTGAGTCAATCTAATTTTCAAAAAGACCTATCCCTAGTCACTGATATTGTATTGACGGCCCATATGGTTGCTGTAAACAACCAGAGGGATTCAGTGTCTCCTAACCCTACTCCTAAAAAGAGAAAGGGGAAGTCTCAGACTGGGACTAAGACCAAACCCAAGTCTCAGGGCCCTGAGGCTTCAGGAACACTGCCTAAAAGGCAACGAAAACCCCAGACTGAAAAGACACCCACTGGAGACCAAGAAACATCCACCCTGGTGACAACGAAGGACACTGATAAATCACAGTCAGTGCCCTTGGTCCCAACTACTACTCCCCAAGATCTAGAGGAAAACATACAACCCGCTGGTAGGGGAGCGCCTTCCACAACGCCCAAGGATGACATTAGCAAATCACAGCCTTTGTCTAAGGGCAAACTGAATGATCCCAAAGACTCAGGGGGAAACAAAAAACCCACTGATAGGGATATCACTGCCACTGACTCCGCCAAAGGCACTGGAAAACACCCACCAGTGTCTCAGGGGGACAAAGACTCGGAGAGAAAGAAACAACCCGCCGATACGGAACCCATCACCAATCCTGACTCCGGAGAAGACACTGGGAAAAACCCATCAGTGTCTGAGGGGTCAAAGGGGGACAAAGACTCAGAGGGATTAATACCACCCGCTGATACGGAACCCATCACACCCACTTTGTTAACTGTTGCTGATGTTGCTGAGATACTATTTTCTGATGAAGAACATGCTAAAAGTGAAGATGAAATTCTATCAGTTGGAGAAGAAGTGGACACTAAGGTTCAAGCTGAACAAGAACATCAGTCTGATCTACAAAAGCCTGAAGAAAATGACTCCTCTTCATCCAGTTCTGATGAATTCAGCCAATTTGATAATATTCTTCCAATCACTGAAAGGCAGCTGGTTCAGTGGATCACAAAAGCATCAAGGAAGCTATATTCTGGGGCCACTCACACATTATGGGATCAACATACTGAAGCTGCTGCAAGTTATGCTGATCTAAAATCCGATGTGCTCACTTTCAATGCTAACACTGATGAGCACAGAGATATTATGTACGAGCAGCTTCATAGATTGGATGATAACCTGGCTAAATTTCTCAAACATTTTCAGGGTTGTGGAACAAAAATTGATGAAATCAGGGACTCGGTCATAGAAGACCCAACACTCAACTCAAAAGTGCTGGAGGCTACTGAGGCTTACTTAAAGAATTCCTCAGACCTCACTGGACTGATCACGATGCTTAATTCTGCAAATGTTCAGTGTCTTCAATCTTCGGTTCAGTCTCTTCCGGCAACACTGGGCTCTTCTGATGCTCAAGTGACCAATTTAGCTAAGGCTTCATCATCAATGGCTTGGAATCTTGGGCCACGCATGAGTGCCTTGGAACTTTCTCAAGCTAATCTGGAAACAAAGGTCACTGGTCTTCAAAAGGATACATCTGATATCAAGGCTATGGTCACTGAAATCTACCAAGCCTTCAAAGGTCAAGCCACCCAAACTCCCCCCGTGTCAGAGCCAACTCTTGCTCTCACTGAAGTTGCCGCAACAGTTGAGGGGGAGAAGACCACTGAAGAGACTTCCTCTCACACTGAGGGGGAGCCAACACCATCAGTCTCAGCTATACCAATTTCATCAATCCCACCCTTATCATCAACAACAACAACAATGGCTATGACAGTTACACCCATAACAACAACAACACCACCACTGGTATATTTACCAGGGTGCAGGATTACTCCCCTTTACCCAAAAAACACCACCACTGGTAGCAACATCATCTTCCTCAGGCTAGGATAAAGGAAAAGGCATAATGAAAACTCCTGAGCCTAAGAAGATTCCCTACAAGATCGGCGACACTGAATACCTGCTCTCACCACAACAGCTAAGTGCCTATCTTGCAAAAGAAGAAAGGAAACATAAACTAGCTGAAGAGGAAAGGAAGAGCAAAGAAGCACTGATAAAAGTTGTCGTTGAAGAAGCTAAGAACTTGGGAATTGATCCAAAGAAGCTTCAGAAGGGTCAGGCAGGACAAAAGTTCAAGGATGCTCAGGCTGCTAAGATGGCTGAAATGAAAAAGCAGTTGGAAGAAAAGAACAAAAGATCTGCAGCCATCAGGCAAGGAAGAATTGATCATTACAACTGGTCTATGACTAGTAGAAGGCTTCCTGAGAAAATCACTGACGTCAAGATCATCTCCAATTCCAAACCACTGGCAATGAATGTTTACAGGGGGGTTGATAAAAGTCACTTCGAGGTTCATGATCCCCTAAAATTCACTGACTTTGGGATCACTGAACTCGATGAGCTTGGTCCAATAATTGAAAAGAAGCAGAATAAGGTGGTTAAGGAGCTGATGAAAATGCTCAGCAAAAGGTATGAAAGACTAAGGGATGCACCAGCACAACTGGGGATTCAGCCTGCCTTAATTGCACCACAAGGATCTCAACCTCAGTCATCACAGGGCAAAAGAAAGAGGGTTGAGTTCCAGCCTGAGATCAAAGTGCCTGGACTCGAATGCAACAGGGAGCTGCCTGAAGGTGTAAAGTTCGTGAACTGTCTCGTAATTGAAAAGCCTGAAAGAGGGCTATTCCACATTGAAAAGCCTGAAAGTGTGGCTGAAATGCTGAGCTACATACCTATGGCCTCTCAAATTTAGACTCCTGCAAACGTCAGGTTCTGTGCTGATTTAAACGCCAAGATAAGAGAGCACCCTGACAGAGAAACACTCATCACAAAGAAAGTTAAGCTTGAAGCACTGGGATCCATCTTGACTGACATCATTTTCATTATCTTTTGTACTAGTGATAGGAACCTTGTAATTTGATCAATAAACGATGTATGTTTTGTTAAAATATTCAGTGTTCCTTATTGTATTCATTAGTAAATTCAGTGTAAGAAGAAGCCATTTGCTCACTTACACTGATCAATCACTTAGGCTATTTGTATATCCAAATAGGGGGAGACTGTTGGGTTCAGTAAATACCCAAACCCCTTAATCTAGGATTTGAATAGAAAATAACCTAAGTGCTTAGTCCGTTAAACACTAACAGGTCACTGAGTTCATAGTCTCTCAGTGAGCCATCTTCAGGATACTCAGTATGAGGCGAAGAAGAAGTCTCTTCACTCAGTAAGGCGAAACTTAAAGAGTGAAGACTGAGTCAAGAAGAAGATGGTGGATTCAGTGAGTGATGGAAATAACTCACTGAATCCCTAAAACTCCTCTCCAGCTACTAAAACTGAAGACAAACTTGACTAAAGACTGAAGGCTGAGAAGACTAAAGAATGGGCGGGACAAAACGGTTATGCTTGAAGCAATAAAGACGGAGTGCCTATCTTCAATAAGTCAACTTTCCCTGAAAGGCCCAGCATCAGTACTGATAAGTAGAAAGCGGCTTTGTCCCTTACCAGAAATAGCCTTTGTAAACAGAGACAAAATACATCAGTATTTTGTCTTCTGTAAATTGTCAGTTTGTCACTTAGGAAAGTGTTAAAACCCATACTTGTATAAATAGCATAAGAGATGGAGTGAAAGGTTAAGCTTGTGAATTGTAAAAACACACATACACGCAAGCCATCTTTCACTCCTCCAAATACAACTTAATTCCTGAGATAGCTTAGTGGGTACTTGTAGTGTGCTTAGACTTAGCCTGAGCTTCGAGAGGAGTTACCAAACTTTGTCATTTCAATCCCAAGTACTATTCCGCAAGTACTTGGGTAATGTATTCTTCGGATTCATTTCTAATAAGAATATTATGTTGAAAATTATTCAGTGTGTTTTACTTACATTACTTTCAGTCATTGATTCACTATTAGCTCATTTTACATACTTAAACTGTTTTATGCGATAGTGAATAGGGAACAACATAACACCAGGACCGTATTGATATGTGGGTATCCTAATGCTGGTAAAAGTTCATTTATGAACAAAATTACTCAAACAGATGTTGATGTCCAGCCGTATGCTTTTACTACAAAGTCTTTATTTGTTGGGCATACATATTATAAGTACTTGAGGTATCAAGTGATTGATACTCCTGGAATTTTGGATAGACCGTTTGAAGATTGTAATATTATCAAAATGTGTAGTATTACTGCATTGGCACATCTCAGAGCGGTTGTGTTGTTTTTTCTTGATATTTCTGGATTGTGTGGGTACACTATTGCCCAAGCAGCGGCACTTTTTCACAGTATCAAGTCTCTTTTCATGACCAAACCTTTGATTATAGTCTGCAACAAGACTGATTTGCAGTCATTTGAAATAATCCCTAACCTTGACATAAACATTATTGTTTACTTTAATCTTAAAACATTAAGTTTTTGTTTCAGACTTTTTATAGAGGTTTATTGAATTTTATTTTGTGCATTTTGATCATATTCAATTTAAATCGACCAATAGTTCTGAGCATATCCTATGTTTAACTAGCACTTGTCTCCATTTACACATTGTCGTTTTAACCCACTTACTTTAAATTGTGCTAATGTTATATTTACTTCCACTTCTGCATGGTTAATCTTTTAATAATTAGGTAAAAATTAAACTAAACATGTCAAAAGACACCAAAAAAATAAAAAATAATAATAACAAAAGTAGACCAACCTAAAGTTTTATATGGACCTTTATTTGTTAGCTTGGCTATGCTTTGAATCTGTCCTTAGTCTTTTTGTCCAAGTTTTTTTGTCCAAGTTAGCCTATCTAATTCTTAAGTCTCTCAATGTACTAATTTGCATTATAGTCAAATACTATTAACGGTCACAACGGGTGAACCTTGGTACGAGTCGATCTATCGTGAGTGGCCTTAATAATTTTGTTATGTTGTGGATATTAATTATCAAGGCCAGACAAGCGAGCCACAAAAAGGTGTGTTTGAAAATGGGTATCTTTCCAATGCCGATTAATTGGATTAATAACACTATTAGCAATATAATTGTGATTTCTCTTCCTACTTTTTTATCGTATATGCGTTTAATATAAAAATTAGTACGTTATTATTTAATATGTTTATAGCTTATTTTCATTAATTACTTTTTTTTAACAATGTTCATAAACAAATTGTAATTGTAAATTATTATTTTTTTATAAAATAGTTTAATAATTAATAACGGTTAACTAATTTTCATGATTAAAAAATTTACTTTTTCTAAAAAAATTTCAAACAAAAACTAATACAATAACAAAATAAAATGAAATAAAAAAATTTCAACCGTAAACTAATAAAATAAAAATATACAATGAAATATCTGTCATTACGAATAATTTACCGTTAAGTGAAACTTAAACTAATACAATAACAAAATACATCATCAAACTATAATTACAATTCATGACCACATCCTTAAAAGTAATTTTCCGTTAAATAACACCATCAAAATAAAAATTACAAGTCACGCCCGCCCATCAGGCGGGCTTCGACATCTAGTATATATATATATATATATATATATATATATATATATATATATATATATAACCTGCACCCCTTTTGGCCTGATGGGCTCGTCACACACTCAGGCCCGGTAGTAGGACAATGCAACTCACCCACTTGGGTCTGCTGGGCTCGACCTACATACATGCCCAATCTTGCAATTCCCATTTACTGTACTTGTTTTACATAACTAATATTTTTACTCTAACTATTTAGTGGCAGCAGTCAAAGAAAAAAAATGGGAAAAAGTGCAGGACTTTTGACATTTCAGATTTCTAACTCTCTTTTTAACACAAAACAATGGTAAGTGAAGGTGGCCACACCGAGGCTCGAACTCGAGATGTCTTGGTATGGTGGAGTCGCGAGGAAAGAGCAGCCAAGAGGAAATCTCAATAAGCATTTTAACCATATATTGTATAAGCTATAAATCAACATTAGTTTGTATCTAAAATTACTCTTTAACAAGGTTAATATTTCCAAACCATATGATTATTACTGAAAACTTAAACGATTTACTCCCACTGTGGTGGAATCACAGTGGGTCTCGACCTATCTCAAAAACAACCCATTCGCACCAAATAAAACTAAAACCGAATATGCCATTAGTAACAAAATAATCACCACTTCCATAAGCCATTTTGGTTTTATTAATTCTTACCACACAAGATTTAATTAATAACAGAAATCAATAAAACTTATATATCAATCGACCACAAGTTTTCCAAAAAAACAGTATATATATATCAATATCGAGAACTTTTACAAATTAAAAACAAGAATAAAGCTTGTAAAATCTTACGATGCCGACGAAGACCGAACTTGGGGAACACAACCTTTACTCCAAACCCGAATCAAGCAACCCAGATGGTAGCTTCTCCAAATCGGACCCTTTTTGTTGATGTGAGTAAGTGGATTTATGTGAAACCATTGGTCATTCGTGGCCCTTATAAAGAAGAAAATGGGGAAGCTTTTGACTTGACTTTCGACCTTGGGGATGAGGTAAAAGCCTCTCTTGAGTAACATCACCATGGTGTTTAGATTTTTACTTGTCTCCTCTTGATTTTGTCTTCAGCCGTGACCCATAGGGACAAGAGATTAGATGGGGACTTTTGATATGGTGTTGATGTTTCAAGGGGAAATCGAGGGTGGTGAGAAAAAGATGTCTCATGATGCAATTTAAGAATGGGTTATGTTGGATTTTTCATGTGTAAAAGCATTTGGAGGTATTACCCTTTGAAGAAGATGAGGTGGGAAGAAGATGAGGCGTAGGTTTTGATGAAGCAGAGAAAAAGATAGCGTTTTGTGAAAAGAGGGGTTAGTGGGGCGTGACTGCGTGAGTATATGGGAATTAGGGCAGGAGTTTTTATCTTTTATTTATATATTATTTGTTGTATTATTAGTATGAGGAAATCATACCTACTTTATAAAGTAGGCAACTTGCCTACTTTCCTTTGTTAAAAAAGGAGGGGACAGGGATTGAAACATCAAGAACATATATTTATAGGGGCTTAATTGTAAATATTTTTAATCTTTTGCAAAGGAAAGTAGGCAAGTTACCTACTTTATAAAGTAGGCATGATTTCCCCTATTAGTATTAGAATAATTTAGGTATTAAGGGGATATTTGGTAGGAGTGAATGGAAATGTGAGAAAAAGAATGAATAGCATTCTATTGTTTGTTTACGTATGAGAATGGAAACGGGGAATGGTTTTTTGATTCTCATTCAAGGTCTTGCATTCTTTAAAATTAACAAATAAAATTACACATGAAACTCATGTAAACAATATTTTCATGTTATGTAGTGTAAATTCAACAAATAAATTTGCAAACTCGATCATAAAAAACATGAACACAACCCTGGTTACTTTAAAGCTAACAAAAATACATAAGAAACTCATGTAAAAAGTATTTTCAGGGATGAATCGTGAAAGCACAAGGACCAAAATAATGACCATCAGGTCCATGCTCAAAGCCCACGTAAGTATCATCACCATCGAACACATAAAGATTAAGTATCACAAGCATAAAAACATAGGTTCAAAAAAACAAGAAAAGAACCACATGCTTGATCCAATGAAACCAATAGAAAATAATATATAACAAAAGGCTATAAGAAAGTTAGATATCAAATAAATCAGCCTAAACAAACAGATCTTGTTCCAAGAGTTATTGATTATAAATCAAACTATGTCGCTTTATTAAGTAGCTTTAGATTATATATATTCTAAACACAGTTTATATGAAAATTTTAAATTTAGAATATGAGACTTGACATCACATGCCAAACTCTAAAATTCATCTGCTAATTTAATATCACCATATGTTTTTTCCTCATAAAAATGAAAAAAAAAAAAAAAAAAAAAATGGCAACTGAACTTTTTCGGCTACTCTAAATCACAGTTGTTTCCTAAATCTCACCTCATACACAGTCATATTTACAAAAAGCACAAAAGCTAGAAACCCTTAGATCCAAAATTAATCTTGAAACAATGCAAACATACGAAAACCACAAACCCTCAAAACAAATTGTGAGGTTAAATCCATTATATTTAACGCAAAACAGCCTCGACAAACTGCCACAATCGTCGGTTCCACACAAATAATACACATCAAATTTCATAAGTTATCTTTTACCAAAAAAAAATTATACACAAATAAATCTGCATAAAAACCAAAAACACTATTGCGAAATTTACATAATCTTTATAACAAAAGATATAAACAAAATCACTTAGCCTTTAAAACAAATGCTACACTAAATTTTTAAGCAATTTTACAAGAACTCACAAAAGAAAATAACAAAAAATACCAACTATTGTCGGCGGCAGCAGCAGATTCCGATGGAAGAAGCGCAGCGGAGCAGACCCTGCGGTGGCGGCGGTAGTTTCTGGAAATAGAATCGCAGCAGCAAATCAAATCTGTCAAAAACATACACAGATCTATTAAAAAGAAAATATATTTTTAAAAAGAAATCAGATCTGAAAAAATAAATAAAAAGAAACTGATTTATAAGGAAAAAAAAGTTGTATCTTTTTAAATAAAACTCATTAAAATCAGATTCATAAAAATACTCGACATAAGTAAATTTTATAAAAGTCTCAGATTTATAAAAGACTCAAATTTAAAAATAGCTCAAAAAATCAGTTTGTATCACTTAAATAGACTTGTTTAATCTATGGATCTAATAAAGAACAAAAACTAAAACATTAGAATACCTGGAGAGTGAGAAAAAAAAAAAAAAAAAAAAAAAAAAAAAAAAAAAAAAAATCTTTCGATGGTGGCCTAAAGGTGGTTGTACCAAAATAAACAAAACTTTCACATTCTATCAATAATCCAATATACACAAAACTTTCAAAGTAATAGAAAACATTATAAAAAAAAATTAGTAGCGCACAATGCAAATTCCGTCGAAAGCCGCTTCGGTAGCAGCAAATCTGAAAAAAAATCTTTAAAAGTATTATAAAACTCAGATTTGTAAAAATATATATATATATATATATATATATATATATATATATATATATATATATATATATATATATATATATATATATATATATATATATCTATACATTATATATAAGAGGAGGCATGCCACATAAAATGCCACTTGGCATCCATAATGCCACGTCATATTTCCATGTCATCATTTATGCCACGTAAGCAATCCTTTTCCATTCAGAAAATCCGGCTTTAATTTTCTCAAAAAATGATGAAGCAGGATTCGAACATGGATCTATGAGTAACACTGCATATACTTTTACCACTGCACCAACACAATTATTGGGATTTAATTTGCAGCTTATTATTGATAAAGCTATGTAATTAAATAACCCTTAAAATAAAACCCAGTCCATTAATACAAAGTATTTTTTTCCCAAAACCCTAATATCCAGTCCAATTCATACGGAGTATTTTTTTTCCCAAAAACCCTAATGTCACTCATTCATCTCATTATCACATACACAATGTTTTTCTTCTTCTCTTTGATGTGCAGGTTGTTATCCAGGCGCCTGATGTGGAACTCGAAGCGGTCTATGAAGTTATCAAATCTTTGGTTATACAGTTAAGTTACATTCTTATTTATTTTATAAACATCTTTTTTTATATGCTTTGCAGGTTATTCATAATAATTTTTTCTCAAAACCCTAATAAAAATCATCAACCAACCATGGCGGTTGAGGTATATATGATGTCTTCTTTGTTAACCGAGGGAAAGTATGAATCATTAGAGAAGTATGAATCATTAGAAAGTATGAATCATTACGATATAAATTTTGATTTGGTACAGGCTGAAGCGGTGGTTGGAGAGTCATTAGTTGGCATGGTACCTTCAAAATTTGTTCATGAAATTTCAACAACCCATTTTCAACAGGTAGTTATTTCTTTCTTGGTACTACAATGATAATATTATATGTTTAGATGAGGGGTTGAGATGTTTAAAACTGGAAGAATAGTTAGATCATGTGTCGATACATGTGAAGCACAACTCGCTTAATCCATCAAGTATGGTTGAACAGACTTAAGTTGGATACAACACACATCATAAACGCGTTGTGGGTTTTCTTTAAGGAACTTTGTAGGCATGTGCATTGCATCGTTACAAAGATCGAAAGGAACTTAGTTCATTCAGTAATGTTGACATGTCAGGTACATTCAAATAGATACCATTTATATGATGTTATGAGTCAAGGAATATTCTGTAAACATTCTCTTATAACCTCCATAACATGTTACTTGTGTGAATGTTATCCTAGCTGAATAGTAGGATCTTTTGCTTTGTGTGATCTCAGACTAAGCGGGTTATTGTTTTGCAGGTTGGGATTGAGTTTATTGTTCTATGATGACATTTTGATCTTAGCGGTTTATACGGATGTCTTAAAAGCTCTTTGATAAGGTAATAAACCAGTCGAAAACATGTTAGGCTGCTTGGTAATGTGTATCAACGATTATTTGATTTGATCAAGTCTACAAACATGGGATTTCTGCCCCAAACATTGCAATAACAATGTGGAAATCGCTTGGTCAAATTTTGTACTCAAGATCTGTAAGGTGAATTCATTATTAATCAAACTCAATTCATGTAATTTGTGTGCATCAAGGCTCATAATCTTATTGTTTGTTGGTGTTTGTGACTTGGGGTTACCAAAACAATGTTTTCTGAGAATAAACTAAATTGCTTTAGATAAAATTGTTGTTCATTTGATGTGTGTAATTAATCAGTGATTGACTGCATTATATTTGATTTCTGCAGGTGTTTATTGGTTATATTAGAAGCATTTAAAATATCCAAGTCTTCGTTAACTATTGGCTGCATATAGAACTCTCAATCCATAGTTTCATGCGGGCTGGGGAACAGAGCTCACCTGCCAAACAGTCCAAACCTACTACAACCCAAGAAACACCTCAACCGCTCTCATATCATGATTGGCAAAGCTCTATGCACATACCGAAATATATACTTATATAGTGTATAATAATAACTTACGACTTTCATACTCAGGCTTATTATGGTTCTGGAGCTGCTCCACCTTTATTTGCCTCAATTGTTGCTTCGCCACCACCTCATCCATATATGTGGGAAGGCCACCAGGTGAGCATCTCAACTTACATTTAAATAATTGGAATTTGAGATGCATGTGGTATGTAATCTATTTTATTTAAATTATTTCAGCATCCAATGATGCCACCTTATGGGACGCCAGTTCCATACCCTGCTATGTATCCACCAGCAAGGGTGTATGGTCATCCTACTATGCCTATGGTTAGCAGAATTTCGCCTTCATGAATTCAGATTTTACAGTTTTATCTTGTATCATATTATCATTCTCTTATTATTATCAGACCCCCAGCGCAGTGCAGCCAAACACAGAAATGGAAGCAAAGGCCCCAAATGGGAAGGACATGGTCAACAAAAGTCAAAGGGTGCTTCAGCAAATTCCAATGGACCAGTTACCTAACCTAGCTGACCAGACTATTCTTCAGCTCTAATTATCGGTATTGGCTTATGTATCTTTTAGGTGAGAAAGTACATAAAACTACCCATTATGTAGCATAGCAAAGGGTGGTCATTTTTTATTGTTAAATTATATATCAACATGTGAGGATATCATGCCTAATCATTATGTATCGTTAAAAATGTAGAAAGACTAAGTGGAAGAACTCGGAATCTGAAACTGCCACCATTGAGAGTATCAGAAATCTTCAATCAGAGATACATTGGAAGTAAGAGAAAATAGATACCCAGCGAAAGTAGATTGTAAAGCATGAAGAGCATGTAGATTAATTGGAGAAACAATTGAGTCAGCTTCATAGCTCACTTCATGAAAATAGATACTCAGATGTTTTCTTTTCAACGTGTTGTTCAGTGTGACTTGAAACCTCACATGATGGTCATATTAAAGGTATGTGCTTTAAACATGTTGCTTAAGTTATTAGCTACCTCTTATAGCTTATCTTATATATTTAGACCATTTACCTTTCTCATTGTTTACGAGTCACTCTAATAGCAAATCTTACATGGTTTGTAGTTGACTGATTTTGCCCTATCAAAGGTTGGTCTGATTAATAGTACAGATGATCTGTCGGGTCTAGCAGTCAGTGGGACATCACTAATGGGAAAACATGATGTATCTGAATCATCTCTATCTGAAAGTCAGCAAGAAAGGCGTAAAAAAGATCTGCTATGGGTACACCTGACTAGCTGGCACCAAAGATTATTATGGGAACTGGACATGGTACGTTCTTTGATCGTTGGTATTCCTCCTTTCAATGCAGAGCTCAGGACGCCACCAATGTTGACGATGAA
Organism: Chrysanthemum makinoi; assembly: GCA_910596185.1. Classification (NCBI taxonomy): domain Eukaryota; kingdom Viridiplantae; phylum Streptophyta; class Magnoliopsida; order Asterales; family Asteraceae; genus Chrysanthemum; species Chrysanthemum makinoi. The sequence goes on along the minus strand of OU343217.1, from coordinate 166,320,459 downwards.
GGTGGTTTTACTCCTAACATTCAGGTTCGTCTCTTCTTTACAGGTAGAATATATGTACACATCAGTAACTATGGGAACCAAAAGCAAACATATATTCATTATAAAAAAACAATAACCGTGTTTCTGTGAGTGCAAGCTTCACTTGGTGTGCAACTGAAACTCAAAGCTGAAGAATACAATCAGCCAAACCTTGTCAGACTCTTGGGATTTTGCTTGAATGAGAAAGAAGTGTTTTGTGTTTACGAGCACATTCCGGACCCAAGTTTGGATGAAATTCTTTTTGGAGGTAAGTATACATTTTAGTTAAATTGTGTAAAACACACTCGATCTTTAGATTTTCATCTCACCAATTGGATGTTTTTAAAATTCATACTGAACCAACATCTATTGGCATGCTTATATGTCATCCAGTAAAGTCGTTCATAATTACATGGATTTGATAATTACTTTGGTTGATTAACATGGAATTTCATTATTTAAGTGTAAAGATTTAATCTTGATATAAACAGGTTCAAATCTTGATAGATTTTATGGTTCTTAATACATAATTAACTATTGTATGAAATTGTACCCTTTTTATTTAGAGAAATATTTTTAAATGGAATTATTGTTTGTTAACAGTAGGATTGGATGCAATTTAGCGTTGCTTTTTGTCACACGTATTCTGGGACGAGTGGTGACCTTTTTGGTGCGACGACCAAGGTGAGGCCGTGGGAAGATGGCACTAATTCATTAACTATGGCTACGTGAAAAAGTAAGATTTAGATTCATCTAAATTGTTTATCTTTATATTGCCGAAGTACTTTATCGACTACGAATGGCTCACATGGAGGTGACTCTGTAAAAATGTAACATAATTAATATTTATGATGCTAATAGTTACATAGTAATTATTTGTGATCTGAAGGCGCACGAATTGCTGGTGCATCAAGGATCATTGGTGTTGACGGTTTAAACTTGGTAAGTTGTAACACAAATTAAAAGATTTATTAAGTATATGTTTAAGCTAAAAATTAATAATACATATTTTCATTATAACAACAAAGAGATTTGGGTTGACTGAGTTTGTGAATCCAAAAGACTTTACACATAGAATCTCTATTGATTTAGACTCTTTGAGGCTAAGACGCTCACTCAACATGTTTTCGGCCGGTTTAACAATTTCAATACTGTTGTCAACAAATTCTAATTCTTTTGTTACCGCTTCTTATATGCAAAAATATTAGATGACCAGACAATGTGGCTGATGGGAGCATAATAGGTGATCACGAGCTCATCTCTGGAATGTCTTCACAGTCACAAAAATTCGATCTGAGCAAAACATGAATGCACCATGTAACATATTACGAAATGCCTCTTTTTTGATTTTGAAGGCTGTTCTCCTTAAATCTGCACCTCCAATATCCACATATCATATTAGAAAAACCCCACAATTATTATTCCATTCATTCTCTGCTAAGCTTAGATTATCTTTTTCCAAGGTTTTAGCAGCATCTATCCAAGTAGCACCATCGTATTTAGCCCAGGTATGTTGCGATTATCTTTGGTTTATACACACAACTGATTACTATCTAGCTATTCTATCTTGAGTTGACATGAAACTTGTCCTTTTTATATATGTGCATGGTCATTCTGGGGCAGCAATAGCGTGTGGAGCCCTTCTTATTAGAGGTATCATATTTTAATTGATTCAAGTTTGGCTAAAGATACTGCTTACTTTTCATTTTTTGCATCAAGCCACTGGTGTTATCATACATTCAGATATACATGTTCAAGTACGACAGTGTTCATAGACAATGGAAGAACAATGAACTCAAGGTCAAGGACGAGAAGACCCTTCTCTTTGGTGAGAAGCCTGTCACTGTTTTTGGCATCAGGTAACATCTCTTAGAAATACCTGTTAAAATAATATATCATGTAAAGAAATTTATATAATAATTTCTTTATATTCTATTTAGGAACCCAGATGAGATCGCATGGGGTGCCACTGGAGCTAACTTTGTTGTCGGGTCTACTTGGGAGATGGGGCCAGTAGTAGGAGCCTTTTCCATTTGTCCATTCTTTCAGATTACGGAAATCACCTATTCTCAATCACAACAATGAAGGTTGTAACACTTTCGGTAAATGTATCTTATTTGGGCACTTTCGAATGACGAGATATTGGAGTGAGGTAAGCTATTGGAGTCCCTTTGAAAGTGATTCCAGCTTCTCAAATTCTTTTATTTCAAGACACGTAAGAGACTGAGGAAGAATTTCGGACATTATTCACATGTTCGCCAATTAACTCCAGTTCCAGCCACTAGGGAAGTTGGAAAATTCTGAGGTCCCCACTTTGAGATCGGCTTCTTCAGCCCCTTGAAGAAGACGTTGTAAGAAAGGGTTGACGCCTGGGAGTAAGGCGAGATCTATGTTTGTGCAGTTTGTGCTTGATCCGTTATGGCAAGTGTATGAAGCGGCGTTGGATACAAATGGTGATAAAGGGATCTTGGAAAAGTTGATTAAATCGTTTAATTTGTCTGTTCCTCCTCGTGAACTGCAGAATAATGATCTGAAATTTGTTCTTTAATCGGTTATGAGTAGGTGGCTTCTGTTATCAGATGCTATTTTGTCTATGGTGGTTAAACATATGCCCAGCCTTGTTATTGCACAGTCATTTTGTATTGCATGACTTTTATACCAAACGAGAAATTTTAGATAGTGATGTTGGTAAGTCTGATGTGATTGCGGAGGCCGAGCTTGTGAGGAAATCTGTCGAGGCTTGTGATTCCAGAACGGAAGCTCCATGTGCTGCTTTTGTATCTAAAATATTTGCACCCTCAATGGGACATAAATGGTGATACTTTGAACAACTATTATGAAGAAAGTGGATGTGGTGATTATGATGAGTGTTTTTTAGCGTTTGCGAGGGTTTTTAGTGGTGTTCTTCATGCGAGTCAGAAGGTTTTTGTGTTATCAGCGTTGTATGATCCACTTAAAACGGTTGAGGTAGTTCAAAAGCATATTTAAGAAGCTGAATTGTATTTGTTGTATTTAATGATGGGTCAAGGATTAAAACCAGTAGCTACTGCTCGTGTCAGTAATATCGTTGCTATTCGAGGTTTATGTCAACATATTTAAAAAAACGCGACTCTTGCATTAACTAGAAACTGTTGGCCGTTTTCAAGTATGACATTTCAAGTTTCACCGACTCTAATAGTGGTTATCGAGCCTTCTAATCATGCTGACATGGCTGCACTTATGAAAGGGTTACACCTTCTTAACCGTGCAGACCCGATTGTTGAGATTAATGTTTCTGCTAAAGGTGAACACGTGCTTGCTGCTGCAGGTGAAGTTTAGTTAGAAAGATGTATTAAGGATTAAAAAGACAGGCTTGCAAAGGTAGATTTGGTAGTATCACCACCTCTTGTGTCGTTTAGGTAAACTATTGAACGGGAGACGCTAAGCCTGTTTGATAGGTTCAAACTTTAACCGGGAGTTCAAATTTATCAATATATGTATCTGGAATTACACTTTCATGAAAAACAGGTTCTTAAACATTTTGTTTTGGAGCAGAGTGCCTTTCCATGTGTTGACGTGATTAAGCAAGTAGAATATATGTACACATGCATCAGTAACCTCGCATGGATCTATGATCATCATGTATATAACATACCTCTCCTTGGTATTTTTAATAGAATTTTAAGGGTCTATATGATTTTGTTTTTGGTTAAAATCATATCTTGCTCTTTCAAAATGGTGCCCGACTGATGATTTAATATTTTACTAGATTCGGCCATGGTCATACGGTTTCATGTTGTGAGAGATAACCGATTTAAGCATAACAGGAATAGAGCCATGACTTGCAGGTTGTCCACATTTGACACTCAAGATGCTTCCACCACAATGAACTAAGATATAAGACTTTTTATGTGTATGATACTGTCATTATTTTAGAGTCCACAAGATACACAAACAGAATGAGATCATCAAAATTCTGTGTGAAGAAGATTACATCAGTAATAGGCATTAGTCTAAACTAACATGTACTCTCCATCTTCTCAATCGATAGTACGTGTGTTTTGCGAGTCATGGTACGACTTTCTTTCCAACAATCAAATTTTCTTCTTTAATTTGAAAAACCTAATACTTTGGATTGAAACTAATTGTAGTTTTGTTGTTATATAATTTTGTTGTTGTATCGGTTTGAATATCGATTTGAATATATTAACCTTTTATTTAGCTTGGTGAATTTCCTTCAATATATTACTTTTTGTGATTGCAGACATTTTTTAGAGATTCCAGGGTAAGGAGAGACATTGAGGGCCTAAAAAACGATACCAAGTGCGCATTTTTTTTTTGCCATGGATTGCTTTGATTTGGAATGTATAAGTAGCATGATTTAGTAAGTATAATTAACAGATTACTGTCTCCCAGTTTGATGCATTTAAGACTAATAACATTATTGAATTAGCAAATGCATTAGGCATGTGTATTCTGGGTACTTGATGTCAGTATGCTCAAATATTCATGTACGCTTCCGTAACATACTAAAGTCGTAGCAACATGTTAAGCTAGACTCATTTATGATTATTTGACTACCAAGTGTGACTAATACTTAGTCCAAGCTCATTGTAGATTTGCAGGTAGTAATTTAAAGGGTGTATGATATATTTTGCAATTTTTTATTTTTACGGATTTGCTTGATTAAATTTGATGTGTGTATGGATTTGTTTTGGGTTTTTATGGTTTAATTTGATCACTTTTGTTGATTTAATGTTTTATTAAGAGGTAAGAAAAATTTATTCAAAAGTATGTATTCAGCAAACAATGCAAAGGCTATTTTAAGATATGATGTGTCCTTAAAGTTTGTTTGCCTTCACTTATCTATTGTCAATGAAAAAAGTGTCCGCATTTAGAAAAATGTTACCGGCCTATCGCGTTTAATTGACAAGATGTTGAATGCTATATGAAGTTTGAACTTAATGGTCGTACAATTATTTTTCTTAAACTGATGTAAGTCATTGTATGCAAATTGTGCTAAACCTTTTTATCCATTATTAATGACAATAATCATAGTTTCTCCTTATGAACATTCTGAACTTGCTATGAAGTATGTATCAGTATCATGCATGTGGTTGTTGAGTTGCATGGGGGTGTTTGGATATTTGCAACTTGTGGTGTTGGTAACATTAAGAAACTTGATAACCACTAGACCTAACACATTTTTTTTTAATTTTGCAACTCCAAAAACTATAAACTCAAAAAAGAAAAAAACTAATTATTTACAGAAAATTCGGCCCAATTCTACAACCCTAAAACACAACACATCATTCAATATTTTTCTCAAAACCTCATTATTATCTTCACACGATATTCAGTCTCATCAACCGGTCATCATGTGATATCCTGCCATCTTTGTCGCCAACAACATCCTCAGTCACCATAATAAGATCTACAACAATCCGTTAAGGTTTAGTATTTTTTTATTCCAATCTGATTTTGTCGTATTGATATGCATGTATTAGTTGATTGAATGATATAGTGATTACGTAAGCCAAAATTGTATATGTTTGTTGGAGTATATGATTTCAACTATATCGATGATGATGCTGAATTTTTTTTTAATTATTTTGTATAGTTTTTGTTTAATATCAGTCACACTACAACAAAAGTGGCTTTTTAGGACCCTTTGTGTGGGACGGTATGATAATGGAGTCCTAAAAAACTGTTTAATAGGACATATGAGCGTTTAGGGTCCTTTTTAAATATTTGCTACTTAGGCGATGTCCTAAAAAGGTATATAATAGGATGGTCGATGATTTGGGGTCCTATTATCATATAACTTAAAATGACACTTAAAATATGGATCCTAATAAATTACCTTTATAAGACGTTTATTCATTATGGTTGTATTATAATAAACCATAATAGGACACTTGAGCTTTGAGTCATAAGACATCAGTTAGTTAAAACGCTTATTCACAAAAAGTTTTATTATAGCAAAATTTAATAGGACCTTTGACACGTGGGTATTATAACGTTAACCTTTATAGGACGCTTATGTACAATGGTTTTATAACATCATTATTTTAAAACGATTATTTGCAAAAGTTTTATTATAACAAAACTTAATAGGACCCTTAAAGGATGCATATTAATTATGGTTTTATTACAATACACCATAATAGGACACTTGATATATAAGTCATAAAACATTAATTATTTAAAACGCTTATTCGCAAACGTATTATTAAAACATAACTTAATATGACAGTTGACACTTGGGTCCCATAGATTGATACACCATCATAAGACACTTGATATTTGAGTCATAAAACATCGGTTTTATGGAACACTTATTCGCAAACGTTTTTTTTATAAGAAAAGTGAATAGGACCCTTGACAATAGCGTCTTATAACGTTAACCTTTATAGAACACTTATTCATAATGGTTTGTTTATGATACACCACAATATGGCACATCTTTTTAGAGTCGTAAAACATCCGCTTTTTATAACGCTTATTCAGTTTTATAGAACGCTTAATTGCAAAAGTTTTATTTGAAAAAAAATTAACAGGACCTTGACAATTGTGTCTTTTAACATTAACCATTATAGTACGCTTATTTGTTGTGGTTTTATTATCCTACGCCATAAAAGAACACTCCTTTATTTGAGTCATAAAACATCAGTTTTTTAGAACGCTTATTTACAAAAGTTTTATTTAAACATTAGTTAGTATGACACTTGATACTTGGGTATCAAAACTTGATACACCATAATAGGACACTTGTTATCTGTCTTTGTATTGTTATATGTCTCAATCTTTTGGAAGTTATGTATGGGTTATCTGTCTTTGTATTGTCCTTATCTGTTGGGAATTATGCGAAGTAGGTATTCTGCTGTCAATACTGCCGAAGGATTCTGCTGAAGTAGAAGCAGAATCTGCTGAAGAAGAGAATCTGCTGAAGAAGAGATTCTGCCGAAGGAATCTGCTCAAGATCTGTCAAGGTCTGTGTGTATTCAACAAGTGGTATCAGAGCCTCGGGAAAGTCTCTACGATACTGACGAACCATATTTTTCCTCACCCCCATACAACCAAAACACATTCACCATGCCTGGAACTGATGATGAATCAGAAGTCACCAACAACAACATCAAAAACACCACCTCTATTTATACCCTATCAAACGGGCCAAATCAATCCCGAATCCAAAGCAACACCCACCAACCAAACGGGCCCTTATTTGATAACCCGAGCAACTACCGGGTAATTATACATCAAATTATACCCTATCACCGATTCATCCCGCCCAGACCGATTACAAGCTACAAGGTGGTCGACCGCCCGACTACTGATTCGCGATTTTTGCATCATTGGATATGAACCTTTTGATATGACACTCTGATTATGATATGATATCTGACTCCCAATTTCAAACCCGAGCCATTTCATTATTCATAGGGTTCCATGCATGTCCGTCTCATTGATGCACCAATGGCATATATGACTCTAGTGTGGTTTACTGTCCTACATCTCACTTTATCTTTCAGGTCAACTAGATGCGGATACGCTTTAACAAACGTAGACCACGTAGGATAAATCCCGTCTGTAAGAAAATAGCAACATTTTAAATAACGCCCGCGTAAAACAAATGAACTATCTGGAGCCGCTCCATTTCGGGCAGTAAGATACAACAGAGACTGATTACTACATCACATTGATATTGTTGTTTGACCCGGGAAGTCGGAAAAACGAATGCCAAATCTACTTCATTTTTAGTTTCACATACAATAAAATACTTATATATTATATATATACAATAATATAATACATTATAATTATAAATTTTTTTAATCGATGTAGGATACGACGTCGTATGCTACAGTGCGAACCCGGTTCCAACCCGAAAACATGTGAGTGAGGCAACAGTGTTCAATCCCTTTTTTTGTCGTTTCGAGTATTACAAAAAGATTACTTTTGTCGTTTCGGGTAAACAAAACCCGAATACATCATCACCGCCTCACTCTTATGCTCAAACCTAAATATCACAAACCCAGAAACTTCCCGAAACAACTGCAAAATCACAATTAATCATCTGCACAACGCCTACTGAATTTAATAGGTCCATCTCGCCGGAGCTCTTCTCCATCGCCTTTTGTATCCGCCGTTACTCGAGTAAGCTTTTATCGATTTAGATTCAATTGTTACTGATTTGAAGATATTATTATTCTGTATACAGGTAGGACTATATTTGGCAAAAGTAGCGTGGTTTTATAAATTTTTTGTATATATGTAAGTGATTTGATTATAATTGATATACACTGAAGATTGAGGACTATAGTTTGATGTAATTATTATTTAGATTTTAAGATATTTGATGTGCGGTTGACTAATGATTATAGCCGGTAACTGTTTATTAGTTGCTTACCAGGTTTTCCTAATTATGTGGTCGCAGGTTATGTGATCCAATAAAGTTATCATATCTTCGCAAGGCAATTAAACTCGAACTTCACCTGCAGCCAACCCTGATTTTGGTACCGCTTCTACACTGTAAGATTTGACTGTCACTTGGATGAAACTCAGTTTCGTGCACTACTACACAAAAGGGTAGATAGATCACTTCGCATAGAGCGGTTTAGTGAAAAACCGATCTAACAAAGGAAAAAAGCGGAGAAATGTTATACATAGATCGGTTTGTTGAATAACTGATCTATTAAATTTTGAAACTAGTTAGATCGATTCTTTATTATTAACCGATCTATTTATTGCTCACTTTTTTAGGCCGTCCCGTGACACGATCTAGCTGGAATCACGTTGCATCTTACATAGATCGGGTATAAGTAAATAAATGATCTATTTCCCTGAAATTCACCAAAATAATTTTAGCGGGATACAATTTTTCATTTGCCGCTTCACCAAAATTTAGACACACAAAAAACCCTATACCATTTCCCCAAAATTACACACCAGCGCCTCCCTACTCTCACCAAACAAACCCTAACCATTTCCCCAAAATTTCACCATAGCTGATTCAAGGTAAATTGATCTAATAGCTCAAACTCTTAATTTTGTTAATTAATATCTCAAAGTCGATGTGAATTTGCGTTTTCATTCTCTGCGCAAAGGCGGTTGTGAGGAGAGTAGTCAAAGAAAAACTTTCTGATTCATTACCTTTCTACTACGTAAAACTTTTCTATCTTTATTATTCTATATTTAATTATATGCTATTCATTTTATTTGTTGTTTTCAAGTTATTGTTATGTCAAGTTATTGGAAATGTCTCAGGTTTGATTTCTGAAGTGAAAAAGCTTTTAACTGTACTTGCGGCTAACAATACTCATTAAGGGTGAAATGATTTAGTACATTCCTAATGGGAGTAATATAAGATAGATCTGTATTATAGAGATTCATGCTAATATATGTGGAAATATAAGAGCTCTGTGTTCAGATTGAGGGTTGATGAAATTGGCAGTCCCACTATAGCGATTACTTGTAAAGATGAGCCATGACCTCAAGAAGAGGGAGGGGTTGGGTCTGATGTGTAGGGTGAAAAATATTTTTGGGGGATTGCTATTAGTATTCTATATTGCAGATGGCCAATAGGCAAGGAAGTCTGATATGGGTTGTGCTTCTTGTTGCTGAAAAAAATGGTGCTTGACTTCAATTCGTAGCCTTTACTAGTTTTGAATCTATGTTTGATCCATTAGTGGTAATGTGTTATGATGATTTAATTCTGTGCATATTTAGTTTTAGTAAATCGGCTTCTGATTTAGCTAAAGATCTCATTTTTAATGTAAAAGTAGTGTATGGTAATGTATTGGTGTGAAATGATTGGATTTGCAGGAGTGGATAGACTGAAAACGAGAAGTAATGTTAGTTTAAGCCTTTAAGGAGGGAATCGTCGGGTCCTAAGGATAATAATAATCCGTATAGTCAAATTGCTGCTCATACGTTTACTTTGCGTGAGCTTGCGGCTGCGACGAATAATTTTAGCCCTGATTGTTTTCTAGGCGAGGGAGGGTTTGGCCCTGTGTATAGAGGCCGTCTTCCGGGTACTGGTCACTTGGTCAGGTATACTCTTTTTTTTCTGTGATTTTTATTTGTTGTTTCTATGATTTGTTTTAGTTGTTTTAACGTGTATTGTGTCTGTTATGGTCAATGTACTCCGGTGAGTCCATTGAGTGACAATTGTTCAATACGTAGGAAGAACACTTGGGAATTCAGAACTTAGAGAGATTTGGGTCAATTTATATAGGGTGGCTCAAATCAAGTATAGATAAAAGAGGGTGGTCTTGGTGCAATTTTAAATAGCTCATACGCATTAGGCATAGCTGCATCATTCCAAATTAAGCATTCTTATAGTTTATCTTGTCTATATACTAAAGATCGAGGAGGTGTTGTTTTCACATTGAATGAAAATGGTGGTGCATGTGTTCATTTACATGTTCTTTTCAATATTAAATTTCAAGGTCTCTGATTTTATATGATGCCTTTTTGCAGAGTTCTACAGCCAAAGTCTTGCAAACTATTATGCACTTCAAAAGATGTTGTGAAGACCTATTCTTGATTAGATTATTCTGTTTTCTTTATGTCACTTTGAAGCTTGGTGCAAAACTTCTAAGTACACGATTTTTACATGGTAAGTCTGAAACTGCTGCTAAAGAACTGACTTACAGACATTGTTTCACAATCTTTTCTTTTAGATCCATCTTACATGCTAGCTCAAGTTTGCATCTAAAAATACTTTGACTGTATTTCTATTCGTTTTATGAGTTTTGGTTAAAAGTTTATTAGTTTCTCTGTTTAGTTACAGTAATATTAGAATATGCTATAGGCTCTAACAACAATATTATTGACCAAACTGCTTACGCCTATGTCTTATGAATAAGGCAGAAGCTTAACTAAGTTACCTCATAAGCCGAAGAAAGATGATTCAATATTCATGTTATGAATTTTTAATGCAGGCTGGCTTGAAGTTGCTTCTTTGCCCACTTAATTCCAACACTGCCCTAAAAACAGCAAAGTAACTTTTACGTGGAGTTGGATGACCATATTTGAAGTCTACTTGAAAGCGATTGAGACGAGCATCGGAACTGATCAACAAAAGATACTTTTGAACTGGCAGGTTAGTGATGCTGTGACCTATGTGTCGGATGTTGGGAATCAGGTCAATGGTATTGGGCGAATAGTATTCTTAGTCATGTATACTATAAGAACTCTAGCAAGATCATTTAATTAAATTTTATGAACACAATTTGCGTTAGCAGTTACTTTTTCTGGATCGTAAGCTTATTTTCATTCACATGGTGACACTTTCGTGCAGAAGTTCGACAAGTATCTGCTACCTTGGGATAATTTAAGTTGGATGTTGCACAGAACTGATGGTACCAGAAGTTGAAAAGCATTAGCAGTGGTTTTTCAGTTTTTCACAATACTGATGGTACCTCCGGATAATTTAACTTCAATGTTGCACAGAACACTAACGACCTTTTGCAGAATCAGGTTTTTCCACACTTTCAATGATTACAGATATTGTTGTAGTGATAAGCTTAAGTTGTATGTTGTATTGACATCATGTGTTGGATTAATTTTGTAATACTGATAGAATATCAACGGTCTCAAATACGACGCTGTCAAACTAATACTCTTTTTTTTTTCTTTTTTTTTCCTTTTTTTTGTGGTACAGCTAACATGATGCATAGCTGTATCTCCGAATTGAAACCCGAAGACAAGAAAAAGATTATAGAAGAAAAAGTATACAGAAAATGGATTAGCCGAAACCCGTAGCAACCGGCTATTGCTACATGCTGATAGACAAAGAGGTACGTTGTAGAGCAACCAACACATAACCTGATACAAACTGTATCTTATAAAATGTTCACACACGCAGGGCAACGCAATTTAAGTGAACATGGATGTGAATGACATCGGCTACTTTCAACAGCTTCTATACACTTGATCATCATCAATTAACTGGCAGCAAACAATTGACAATCAAATTTCTCTACCTTTTTATTCTTACACAAACTTTGAAAGTATAACCTCAAATCAGATTCAATAACTCCACCGGATCCAGGATCCAAAAAGAAGCACCACGTGCTGACATGTAATCCACTGTCATACCCATTTTAGTTTTTATTCTTTACAAACCCCCCGCGTCATCTAAGCACGTTGTATGCACACAGGTTACATGGGTTATGTCATAGGAGTGGGTCTCAAAGTGTATGGAAGCGCAAATATAAATTAAGTCATCTTAAGGAAACTATACTGCCTACTAATTCTTTACAATGTGGGATGATATGGCAAGAAACTTCGATAAAGCTCAAAATACACATGTATTCCTTTAACACCCAACATATATGACAGACATTTACCACCAAAAAAAAATTGTAACACTAACTGCCGTTGCCACAAATATCCAAATGAACGCAAGGTGTAAATGAACATCTTTTCTTTATAATGATTATATTCTTTAATATTTTTGGGCAGTTACAGGCAATACAATGTCTACTTTACTTTATGCTTTTTTACCTTGATATCTGAATAAAATGAACCTTGCTAAATAGGATTCAATATTTGTTGCGAGATATAAGACAGAGAGAAACGTAGATAGGAGCTTTGTAAGATATAGTAGACATTTCCATTGAGATATTTCTCACTCTTATATTTGAATCTGCAACGTCAAATGGGTCGTTCTAATCAGTAAAGGAGCATTCAGGTTGTTTTCCTGAACCATCAACATAACATTCTAGCGGCAACGCGCGGGTTTAAACACTCGTTTGAGACTAAATGTGTTCATACGCTTTTTTTTTATCTTATGCTTACTGCTTAGGAATATAGTAATTATTACTTAGAACTGATCGTATTAATGGATTAGATATACATCATGCTTATAGACATTGCACTTAATGATTATTGCCAAGATAGTGCGTGTTGTTATTTGTATGTCTAACGGGTTTACCCTTAATTCATTTCTTTAGGTGTTACTATCCGTTGCAAAATGTACATTATATCTCGCACGGAGTCAGACAATTGCAAAATACACATGCAGTTTTGAATGTCCTGTGTCCATAATGGTCGTGCACAGCCACCGCATGTAAGCAACCGTACGCTTTTAGTCATCGTTGAACATGTGTATCATGAATATATAATTACATCTCTATTCTTATGCATTATTCAACTTCTACCAGACCATTTATTCATTCTCTAATTTAGATACGACTGGGAAAATACGAATTAACTTCTCTATTTTCATGAAACAGGTCAACAGGATTATAATACGTTGCGGCCGCTGAGTAGGTGCAGTTGTTTTTCTATATATATATATATATATATATATATATATATATATATATGTGTTTTTTTGTAGTCCTAAAACTAATGCATTGTGTTCATAGACCTCCTTTAATTCAATACATAGTTTTCTTATGGTGATGTATAAAAAAATGAAAGCCAAAAAGCCCGCTGCAACGCAATACATGTGTCTTGACTATAAATTGATAAATGTTTGTTGAAAACTGAAATCTAGGTCGGGGATGAAGTTGTCCTTAAAAGCATTCTAAACTCAACCGAGACTGTAGCAAAAGGATGGGTGAGGAGCTTGAACCCAAATGATATAGTTGGTGGTACAGAGATTGGACGAGGATGGTGTGAGGTAAACGTTCAAGTACCAACAAAAAGAGATGAAGTGTTGGTGAGACCCTATGGGTTATTTGCCATAATTGAAGACTGTGTTGGTGCAACCATAGCATGGCCTTGTCCCTTTATCTCGGTATGTCTTTGTTAATCTTGTGATACCAATAATTTTACTAACATGGAGCTTAATGCTTATACATGGGTGTTTATTTGTAGGTGGTCCGTGAGGATTGAGAGAGATGATGCATGATGACCACGGACTAAGCTTCTTGTTGCGTTAATGTATTGTTTAATGTTAACAGACTTTATGTTAGATTCTGTCTACCTTATTTATGTTTAGTGATTTTGTTATGACAATTGCTAATTTGAAATACAATTTCGTTTTATTCATTTAATATTTAGTTGATGTTTTATTCATATCGTAATAATAGAGTGTGCATGGTGAAAATAGCGTCCTATCATATGACTTGTCCGGACTTTGAAATTGTCCTATTAAACTTATTAACGTCCTAACAATTAACTTAACATTGTAAAAGTGTCCTAATATGTTGTTATTAGGACGTTATTTAGGTTGTTAATAGACATTTTATACGACCAAAAAATTGGTTTCATAATCTTCTTTGAGATATTAGAACCCTTTTCTTGGTGCTAAAATAGCTATAATGTTATATGATAAGCGTCCTAACAATTATCTTTTAAGTACGCTTGTATGTGTATCAAAAGATTAAAATTAGGTAACAACGTTTTACAACATTGTAAAAGTGTCCTAATATGTTGTTATTAGGACGTTATTTGGTTGTTCATAGACATATTATGCGACCATAAATTTGGTTTCATAATCGTATTTGGGATATTAGGACCCTTTTCTTGGTGTTAAAGTAACTATAATGGTATATGATAACCGTCATAAGAATTAACATTAAAGGACACTTGTATGTGTATCAAAAGATTAAAAGTAGGTTACCACATGTTAGAACATTGGAAAAGTGTCCTAATATGTTTTTATTAGGACGTTATTTGTGTTGTTTATAGACCTAAAATGCGACCATAAAATTGGTATCATAATCTTATTTGAGTTATTAGTACCCTTTTCTTGGTTGCTAAAATAGCTATGATGTTACATCATAAGCGTCCTAACAATACTTTTAAGGACGTTTTATGTGTCTCAAAAGATTAAAAGTAGGTAATCACATGTTAAAACATTGTAAAAGTGTCCTAATATGGTTTTATTAGGACGCTATTTGTGTTGTTCATAGACATATAATACGACCATAAAATTGGTTTCATAAGGGTTAGGACGCTTTGGACCTATTACATCCGCCTTACATGAAACGCTTTCATCCTTGGTCCTATTAAATGAAAGGTCCTAAAAAGTACCATTTTATGACGCTTATGGGGGTCCTAAAAAGCCACTTTTCTTGTAGTGTCATTATATCTTCACACGATATTCCAGTAACAAAAACAAAATAATAATAAATGTTAATAATATTATCAAATGTAAAAGATGTTCATGATTAATATTTTTTAGAACAAAATGTTAGAAAGTAGTTACCTACTTTTAGGCGTTTTATAGATTGTGGTGACATCAATTATACTTATTAACCATTTAATTTAACTTTTAGTAACTTTTAACTATATATTTGTTCTACTAATTCCTAAAAATAAAAACCACAAATCAAAGTACTTACCTGCTTATAGTCGTTTAATGGATTATGGAGACATCAATTATATATCTTAAACATTTCATTTAACTTTTAATTACTTTTTAGTATATATTTGATCCACAAAATCATAAAAATAAAAACCACAAGTCATACCCGTCCATCGGACGGGTTTTGACACTAGTATATATATATATATATATATATATATATATATATATATATATATATATATATATATATATCTATTAATAAAAAAAAATTCTTAACTTGAAAAATATATAGATCAACAAAAATAAACCTTCAAACTTGAAAATCAATAGATCTATATAAAAGACACAACAAAAACCTCAGAACTCGAACATACCTCAGATCTGTGGAGAGGTCTCGGTGGTAGGGTTGTCGGTGAATGGGTATGTTAATGGTTTTGTGTTTTGTAGGTAGTGAGGGTTTTGGCGATAGTGATGGTGCTCTTGGGGTGGTAGCGGTTGTGATTTGGGTGGCTATGGTGGTGGAGGATGGGATGGGGTGATGATGCGTGTGTTTTTGGTGGATTGAAAGAAAATAGAAATAAATGGATGGGAGTGAGTGTTGTGAGTTACTTATTTTTAGTTGGTTTAAATATTTTTATTGGTACGGTAATTTTTAGGTATGGATATTGGTTGAGTGTGCGTAAATTTAGGCTTGGATGTTGGTTCGGTTGGCTGAATTTTTAAAATAAAGGGTGGGAATTAGGTTGGGGATATTGGTGTTTTATAAGGGAGTATATATATATATATATATATATATATATATATATATATATATATATACACTAGTTTTCGAAGCCCGCCCAATGGGCGGGCATGTCTTATAATTATCGTTGACATAATTTGCTATAGCGAAAGAAGGAGGGTAATCGTAAAGAAGGAGTGCAACTAAGGTGGAACTTTTCAACCTTGATGTGTGGGTCTTGAGAGGCAAGAAGATTCGTGACATATTGTTTGAATCTCTTAGACCGTTTTTGACGTGAATATGATTTGTCATCAAATAATATAAGTTATCAAAGAGTGTCTCATTGCCTAAAAAAACTAAACAAAATAATTATCAATATAAAGCTTTACTCGAGTACTTAAGCAAAAAGACCAAATCATCATAGCTTGTTAAATGGTGTCATCAAACAGATCTACTCGGTCTTCGTCGTCAACCGTGAAAAAGATCACCATTAAGTTCTCAGCTTTGAATTTTTTTACGAAGCTCCTCTCTATCCCTCTAATTGTCATGGAAATTGAATGTTTCTATTGCTTCCTCAGTTTTCTATTACAAACCCTGCGTAATTCTAGTTCACAAACACCATCTGATACTTCATCAAATAGAAATAACAACTGATACCTCATCAATAGAAATAACAATTGATTCTTCATAGATAAGAAAAATACTTGATTCTTCCTCAACAGGAGCAAATGTGGGACCTTGTATTGTCAAATATTGTATAGTGAAAACAGGTCTGAAGAGTACATCACTAAAACATGAAGCTAACACTGAAACGTTAAAGGTGCAATAGGATGATCTAGTAGCACATGTAGGCTACCGTTAGTGTTGTGCCATTGGCGAAAAGTGACTAAAAATATTGTATGGATGTCATATTAAATGGATGACATTACACATGTGCCCATGCTTAATCTATTGAAAATTTATGTCACAAACTTTCTTTATAAGATCGGTGTTCCAACACCTGAACTAACCTTTTTTATTAATCCAGTCACTTAAAAGTTACATTGTTATCCTTTTACGCAACCGTAATACCAAGTTTTCACATTAACTTTCAGATAGGGAAAATGAAAGAAGTATAGCTTGCTCTGCAATAGATGCAACTGAGCCAAAAAAAAGGTTATATGAAGCTCACAGAGACATAAGCTATTAGACTATATTAGTATTAGACAATATTATTATATGAATTTGAAATTTAGTTAGCAACTGAAAGTGTTAAAGAGTTAAGACCTTTTGTTGATTGTCACATTTTCATTTAAAGGCTTTTATAAAGTAGTTGCTTTTATACTGTTAATTACCTATGTTTCATAATCTTCAAGATTGAATGTAGAAAAAAAAAAGTACCATACTATTGTCCAAACCAAGCTTAACATGCCTACAACTTTCTTTAAAGTGTAATTATTTTAATTAGGTTGTAATCATAATGTTGTTTGGTGTGATCGATTTTTCTTTGTAGCCAAAATGGATCTTTTAACGCTTTAAGATCATTTTTGTAGATTCAAAAACTTAAGATTATTTCCTTGCATTAAAAATATAAATTTTCTGCATCAAAGAAAAATATGTCTTTACAATTTCAACGATGCAATAATACCTTGTTGGTATTAAGTCATCAAGCACCACCATACTTCTACAGAGTAAATCGATAGATGTCCCTAGAAATACACATAATATAGCAAACAACACTCGAAGAACTGAAAAATAGAGGATACCCATACTGCTCGATCTTGATGACCGCTTTACCCTCCTAGCACCATTTTTAGTACTGCTGACCCTATTTAAGCTACCCGGCATCTGTTCAAACACCTTATTCACAAAAGCACTGCTCTCCAAAGCAAAAGCTGGACTCGTTTGTACCGACTCAACATAATCCCATAGAGCAGAAGAAAACAACGAACCCGAACCACCATAACCTTCTCCATTGTTTGTTATCACACCTAGAAAAGTCAACATAAAAAAAATCATCTATCAGCTAATGATTTCAGGATGCCACACTAAGAGCAATGAAGATCTTGACAATTTTTGCTCAAGATTTCTGACCATTTTCACATCTGTTCAAGATCAAGAGCCTGACCAAATGTTACCTAAATGTAAACATCATTCTACATACGACTCATACTTTTTACATGTCAATAACTAATTACAAACGCCATTTGTCAAAATGTGACACGTTCAGATATAGTAGCAAATCAGTACCCGAGGGAGCGGAGAAGGGTGTTCAGATGCCTGTGGATCTGTGAGGTTACGGTTTCTTTGGTCACTTCTCGGGATGTTGTGATCCGTTTCAACGTTGGTGTTATAATATGAACGAAAATCAAAATTTTCCATTCCGTATTCAAGATTAGTTGGATAGAACGGATGTTGAATGTGTTGACTTATAACTGTATTTGTTTCGTTGAGTGTGGTTGGATCATTACAAAAATCAAATGCACAAAATTCGTCCACATCATCAAACGGTAGATTATCCACTACGGGTTGTTCAGAATTAGGGAGAGTGGGTTGTGGACTGATTAGATCATCTAATTCGAGAAAATTTTCATTCACAGTGAAAGGCTGCTGCTCCTCCACAAACGGTTCATTTGCTACCCTCTGGTCAAAACTCTCACCGTTAACCGAATTAATCTGAGCCATTGGTGGATATATTGCTGGCTCAGTTGTGATGGAACTTGTTGGGTTAGGCTCATTCACAAATGTGCTAGTGTTCTACACCAAAAGCGCATCAACGTTTACATTTCCATCATCATCAGCCCATTCTTCTTCAACAAAGGGAGCACCATACTGCTCACCATTCTTTGGGCAGGCCCCGCTTTTCTTAAAAAATTTGCACACATTGTAGTAATTTTTTACATAATTGCATCTCCTAAGCTCCTCTTCGTCGAGAGTATACTCATGGATCACCCATTCCGTGCGTTGACCAGAGGGCGCACGGCCTAGGTAATATATGAGAGTTTTCTTTGACCCGACTGTGCATGAGTTGCAAGTAATGATACGGTCTTTTCCAGTTACCTTCCAGTAGCCATGCATAGTTGCCCTGTTAGCTCTTGCTCCGCTTGGATACCTTCTATCCCTGGGGAAAAAAAGAACCATTGCCTGTCACTGGTCTTCCACTTAGCTAGACCTATAAACCAGATTTTAAAAAGACATTCGTTAGCATTGATTCAATATTACTACAGAACGATATAACTTTTGCAAATGTTTTGATTATATTTGCTACTAACAGAGACACAAACAATATAAATGGGCAACAAAATTTATGTTACAGGAATTCATAAAGCGTGTTAATTCTTCTTTTGTCATCATGAAAGAAATAATTTTCATGTACTTTTTACTACTCCACGTTTAGTTATGTTCACGTGCTTCCTAATTTGTTAAAGGTTCATTGTAAAGACGCATGCACCTGGGTTAAATATTACAAAGATAGAGAATAAAATTGGGCTGAGAATGGTTCAGAATGGAGATATAATGTTAAATAGAGTATTTGTCCTTGATGAAGACAGGTTACCTGTTTCGACTAAACATTCAGAAAGTAACACCATATAATACACGTTTAATCATCTCCAAGTTCCTATCAGTCATAAGTAACTCGAGTTTATAGAAAGAAATGAATAGGCAATGCCAATATCAAATATAAACATTTTACTCAGTACCAAACAACATGTTCTTCACATTCTCACCCAACTAATGGTTTAATACTTTTATCTATTAAGTTGCGAATAATTGGTTACTAATACCTAACCACAATCTAACTTAGACATCTGAAACATTAATATAGAAACTTAGACATCTGAAAATTTAAGTGAATACCTGATGGGATATGGTGATATAGAAACTTGCGGATACTTGACGATTATACGATTACTCCGACCTGCTCCGAAAAAGAGATGATTAAATCATGTTAGCTAACTTAAAGCATTAAATAAACTGAAGTGGCCAGGGAATAAGCAGATTGCCAATTAGGTGTACTAAGGGAATTCTAAAACTAAGAATGGAAAAATAAGCACTATAACATCCTAATAAGCATTAAATAAGCTAAAGCATGATCTACCTAATCTAAATCATACTAATGAACAAAGAAAATCCTAAATAAGCTAAAGGGAAAACCAAATAAGCACAAAAAACTTACTTATTGCTGCAGCAGTGGGATTCAGGCTAAAACAGCCCCAAAAAGGCACTTTTTGAGCTTATTTTGAATAAGCTAGAGTAGGAATCAGCCTCTGAGCTTCTGGCTACTTGGAGTCCATCCAGCTAGCTGTCTTTTGCCCCCAATATCTGCCATAAGATAAGCTTATTCAGCATATAAATAAGCTGAAAACAGATGGAGTTAGGGACAGTTTGTACTGAGCACAGGACAAAAAGTTGACCAAACCAGTCACTTCCACCCCCTAGCAGACTTAGTAAACAGTTTTTCTGAATTTTTTCCTTTTTACATAAGTTAAACCAACCAATAAACTTTCTATTTTTATTTTTTAAAATATTTTAGCACAACTAAAACTTGACTAAACTGTTTCATCAAAACATGACATAAACCAATTTTTTTTTAAAACAAAGACAAATTTAAAACCTATTGAACTCTTGTAGAAAACTTTCCAACTTAAAGAACTTGTTTTGGATACTCAAAAAATGGTTGACTTCACTGGTCAAAGTGGGTAAAAACCACTTTGACCCATTTAAAAATCTTAAACAAAACACTCCTTAATGGGAGTGTTTTCTTAAAAAACAGATTTTCTAAAAAAGAAGACTTGGTTTTTCTTAACAAAACTTAACTAATGAATGATAAGACTACTTATTAACAGGTTATGATAAGTAATAAGCAATTAAGCAGTTTAGTGCTTATTTGCATAAAAAAATGAAAACAGAAACTTAAGTAACAAAAGAACTTTTCTCATTGATTAAAAATATTACACTGGATTTTAAAGACTAAAATAATTTTAAAAACTTCAAATAATATGCTCAGAGGTTGGATGTTTCCTTCAAGTGTTACGTATGATTCGATGATGGCTTATTTTGTTTGTATTCACAGAGAACCTGGTGAAATCATTCTCTAAAATGTTGTTTTCGAGTGTTTGGGGCGCTATCTCTTACCGTCAATTTGTTATTTTGATGACTTGTGTAATGGCAAATTTTTACAACCTACACCATCTATCTCACAAATACTATCTCGCATATGTCTCCAACAAACCTTGAACCCACAACCTCGTGGTTGATGGGTCACTCACATACCGATGGGCTAACAAAGGACTGATAGGGAAAGGTAACATGGTGATTTCTGGACGCAATTTCACTAAATTTTAGAGTTTCAAGAACATGTAAAGCTACATTTGGAGTTGTGGACAATAACTTTTAGGATCGGGTGCATAATCAACTATGACATCTCATAAGCTTATGAAGAAACAACTGATTACAAAAAAAAGAAGAAGATATGAGTGAGACATTACCTGCACTACGTACTCTTGTTCCACACATTTGCCTGCTGCAGCTCTTTGCTGTGTCGCCATTTCCAATCTTGTGATCTCCTGTTCTGCCACAACAATATATATCATTAGCCCTTTAACCTGCACCACGGGAAAGTAATTAAATATTTAAATTAACAGTAAGCATTCAAGATCAGCATTGCCTATATACTCTACATAATTCATATTCAGCTCTTTGTCATCAAACAAATTTCAATATTGACGCCATAAACATAGCAATAACCTTCGGTTTTTCATTACAGCGTATGAAATAATACATAAATAATTAACTCTAAACATATTATTTAACAAATCAAACACAGTAATCAATCAATTATCTTCAAAACACAATGCCAAACACCCCGTAATACCAAAAGCCTATCACTTAAACCATACTCAGATACTTTTCATACTTACATGTGGGTCTAAATCCGTATTTGAATGGATGGACTCCCAAAGCTATAATATTCATTTGACATTTTTATTTTAGGTGTCTAAGAAGGTGCGCAAGTTCTACATCTTCCGGTGTGGACTGTTACAACTGCAGTTGTAAATAATCAGATGTAGCCAAGTGTAACACAAGAGATGGTGTTTGGATTTTCTTATGATAACGAAACTAACACCATCCAATTCAGATATGGCTCCACATACCAACACACTAATAAGTTATATACCATATAAAGTACAAAGGATTCAACCAAAAACTTTGTAACTCACCTGTGAAGAGTCCATAAAGACAATTCCATGCATATTCAAATGGGCTTTCACCTTGACCTTAGCACGCTCGCCATTTGTTGCTTGTAAGGGACCAATCTGTGCATTATTACCAAGATAAAAGTTAGAGCACATAAACTTTATACTAATTGACAAAAGTAAAGATCTTACAAAAAGTAACTTTACCGTGAAGGTACTAATAGCTGCATACAGACTGCAAGAAAGAGGTTTGAGACATCGGAAGAGAGCAATATTTTGTCTAAAATAACCTTTTGAGCTATGACACAGAAACACAGATTGATTTCAATCCCTTGTACGTCTGTTTACCTCATCAAGTTTCTTCTGCAAATTATCAAGAATAATACATTGAGGGTCTCAAAAATCCTAATACAATCTTCTAGCGGTTAGGTATAGTGGGAGTGATAACTGATTTTCTGAATAATGGATATGTGAGTTGAAATGAAAAAACTTGTCGACATCACAAACCTTTGCATAGCACTCTTACATGTTTTCCATAGATAATCTAAAGTGATCCGTGAAGCAAAAGAAAACACTTTTAACAACAAAAAAATGTTCACTAAATATAAATAGTTCCCATTATAACATACATATATCGGTTATGTTCAAACCGAAGGTTTCCTATTCTTCTTACCAGCACATGCTAAACAACAAAAATATAAATATGATTCAGGTGATAAAGTAATGGTTCAGTAATCAGTACCATGTATCACTAACTAAGTTGAGCTATCAAAGGAATGAGAGAACCTTTTATAGATTTGTGTTCTGTCTTGAGTATCATCTTTTTTCATTTCTTTTCACACCTACAAATCCCATATTATTGTTAGTTAGTGAAACCTAAATTAACATATATGATTCTAACTAATATGCATGTATAATCACTTGATGATGATGTAATTAACAAACTTGTTATATATACACAAGGTAAATTTATCAATCTATACAATGAAAACTAACTAATCTTTCATAGTTCATGATGTTATAATTAACAACCTTGTGTTGATACCTTCTCATGAATGACAAGATGAAATCATGGTAATCCTGTATTGATATATCTGATTAAGTTGTAGCATGTTGGTTGGATCAATGCAGCCATTAAACTAAAAGAAAACGTAATAATTGAAACACCCACGAATTCAAAAAAAAAACAAAAAAAACCTATAGAAAATGGAATACACACGAATTCTATTCAATATATATTATTTGTTGAATTAACAAATGAAATCTTACCAGAACACGAATGAAATCGATTAGTTTGGATCATGGTGTGAAGTTTCAACATTGATTTCTTATGGATCATTATTCTGTTTGTTGTCACCTCA
Source organism: Chrysanthemum makinoi (assembly GCA_910596185.1). Classification (NCBI taxonomy): domain Eukaryota; kingdom Viridiplantae; phylum Streptophyta; class Magnoliopsida; order Asterales; family Asteraceae; genus Chrysanthemum; species Chrysanthemum makinoi. Next base: position 166,296,930 of record OU343217.1, on the reverse strand, counting down.
GAAATTTTTTAATTTTTTGCTTCATTCGTGAGGAAGGTGGAATGACAACTGATGAACACATGATAATGTAGATAATGATACATTTGTGAAATATGAATGAATGATATTAGGGTTTTGAGAAAAAGGATATATGGATAATGAATTAAATTATACAGTGGAATTTTAGGTTTTGGTTAAACCCTAATCTCTATTTGACAATCAATATCAATTATGACTTGCAAATTTTATAACAAACCATTGACATGCTCCAATGGTTGTGGTGTTGTTTATTTGTGCCTCCCATCCCAAGTTCGAATCTTGGCAACATCATTTTTACACAAATTAAATCCGGATTTTAGATACTTTTAAACATTGCTTAGGTGGCATTAATTTGTGATGACATGGCATTAAATTAAATTACTGGGCATTGAGGTGGCATTTCTAGAAAATGCCTCCTGTTATATATATATATATATATATATATATATATATATATATATATATATATATATATATAAATATATATATATATATTTAGATACTTTTAAACATTGCTTAGGTGGCATTAATTTGTGATGACATGGCATTAAATTGAATTACTTGGGCATTGAGGTGGCATTTCTAGAAAATGCCACATTGTATATATATATATATATATATATATATATATATATATATATATATATATATATATATTACGTCAAATTCAATATAAGTCTTAAATCATTATTCGTTTCGAGTTCACAAGCACGAGTCATGACTTCTCGGCTTTTAATCAATCTATAGTCCAATATACACTAAAGTCCATGTTACGGCGTTGTCGGGGTCAACTATGACTAAAACGTCAAAGTAACACTAACGTTGCTCAAAGTTGACAATTTATATTATAAGTCCAAGTAAATAATCACAATAGCGCAACTCAATCTCAAATCAACCCATATCAATCTCGCCATCCAATCAAACTACCAATTATACCCGTTACCAATGTTATGACCCTAATGGTCATGACGTGGTCCCGGTTAAGACCACGTGAACCAAACAAGCTCTAGAAGCTTTTCGGCTCCACGCGTCCTATCCAAACACCAACAACAACTACCAACAAGATACCACAACAACCCGATAAAATGATACAACACATCAAATAATCCTAACCAATATGATGAAACAATAATAAAAATGCAAAAACACAATTAAATGATACAACACACAATACCAAATCACTAGTTACATGTTTTATTAGTTGTAAATTAGTTTTAGACCCAAGTGTCATCAAAACCCACCAAGGTCGAGCCTTGTACGAGCCAAAAAGAGCTCGTACGTGGCTTGTCATGGCTCAAACGAGCTTGTTAATACAAATAAGCCGTAAAAACGTTTATTTATATTTTACGATCTTCTAATGTTTTGTCGATAACAAACGTAAAATCATTTTAACGAAACAAATAGAGTACGTAAATAGTTTGAGTTAATAGTTTTTTAACACACTTACGTTTTCACATAAAACACTAAAACAAGCCTAAGTGTTTTTATGATTTAGATACATATGTACAACAACTACTGTTTACATATTGGGTTAACATATACTTAAACTAAGTATACTAAAATGGGTAAAAACATGTAAATACTAAAATGGGTAAAAACTAGCAAATGGTATTGACCCATAATCCATGGTTTTATATATACCACTTAACCAAGTTCATTGAATCTAGAAAAAAAACCATGGATCAACCCATAACCCATGAGCCATGACCCATAACCAAAAATACCCATGGGCAAAGAGGAGCGTTCCACGGATCCCTGGCTTTGTGCTAGCCGGATCCCAAGTGGAAGGGATCCGGGGAACAGTAGAGAATTTTCTCTATAAATAGAGAGCCATTTCTTCCTCTCTATGCATCACTTTACACACATACTTCCCCAAAGTATTCTAACCCTCTAACCTCATATCTAAGTGATCTATGTAGTTTGTCTTTTGTTTTTGTGTGATCTTCTAGGTTCCCCTTAAAGGAGAGATCACCACTTCTTGAAGACGTGCAAGATCAAGTCCATGAGTTGCCATGCTTCGTCATCATCAAGACTACTAAGGTTCTCTTGTTGATAGTTCTTCCTTTCTCCATAGATGTTGGGTTGAAGGCATTAGTGAAGAATGCCGAAAGTGTCAAGATGAAAGCATTAGTGAAAGGTGCTCATCATTCGTGTCAAAGCATTAGTGAAGGATGCTAGAGGTGTCAAGACGAAGGCATTAGTGAAGGGTGCCAAGCGTTGTGTCAAAGGCATTAGTGAAGGATGCCAAAGAATCAAATCAAGTAGCATTTGTGAAGAAATGCCAAGGTCGTATAATCGATGAGGTGCATCATTATACATATAAGTATTTGTTTATTTACAAGGATGGTGATATCCTTGATGGTGTTGTAACAAGGAGTAGATCTCCTTGAGATTAGGTGTTGTGTCGTGAAGGGTAGTAGTTCCTCTATAGTAATGGAACTAGGTGCTTAGCCTAGTACCTAATAAAGGGTAGGTGACGTTGTGATAGGAATAGTTCTCCTAAGGTGTGAAAGAACTCGGTGGTTAGCCTAGCATCGTATAAAGGGTAGGCGACGTTGTGTTAGGTGTGGTTCGCCTTGGTGTGAAAGAACTCGGTATTTAGCTTTGTACCGGAAAAAGGTTAAGCGACGCTGTGAAGGCTTCTCCGCCATAAGGAGTTGGTGTAGTGCTTACGAACTCTCGAGTAGGTGACTCAGGGAGTGGAGTAGGACAAGGAAGGTGTCCTTGTAGCCGAACCACTATAAATAACTTGTGTCATGGGGATGTGCTTCTTACTCTTTATCTTTCATTATACGTTTATATATCTATCTATCAACGTCCAACATAAACAACTAAAAAGATTGACATAAGTCGATCTAAATATTTAAAAGGAAGTTTTAAATTGGTAAAACTATTCAACCCCCCTTCTAGTTTTCCACAATTGGCATCAGAGCTTCGTTACCAAGTTTTTTTTGTATATCATACTTTGAAAACTTGATACGATCCGTGTATGTTTGAAAACTACAAAGAAGGGAATTTCTTAAAACAAAAAGTCATGTTTTTAGAAATCATCATATGTTGGATAATGATAGATCATTCTAACATTTTCCTTTAAGAAGTCTTCATACTAGGATTTGGGTATCTTAGAAGATCATGAAGTATTTCGCGTCTATGGTTTCTAAAACCATAAAAAGGGAATATAGCAAAGGATTGGGGTATCTTAGAAGATCATGAAGTATTTCGCGTCTATGGTTTCTAAAACCATAAAAAGGGGATATAGCAAAGGTATGTTTTCATAGTTACATTTTTTTTTCAAAAAACGTGCTAAATTGCTTGTGGACAAAATGGTGATATATGCTTCTATCTTATAATAAGCATAATATGAAAAGTGTTTTAGTGATTTTTTTTCTTTGAAGTTTTGTTGTTAGATATCTTGTTAATCAAGCTTAAACAAATGTAAAAAAGGGTAATATAACTTCACTAAAAAGTCTACAAAGACTAAACCTTTTCGTCGGGTCAAAACGTACATTTTTGTAATTTTGTGTCAGATCCGCGGATCCCTCAGGTTACACTAGACGGATCCCTCAAGCAAGGGATCCGTGGGATCCGTGGTACAAAAGATAGTTTTTGTCTGAATTTCAAAAATTCATAACTTTTTAACCGTAAGTCGTTAGAAGTCGTGCCACCTATCGTTTTAAAGGTATTTGAGTCTACTTTCATTTAAAAATGATTTCATAAACTGATTCAAAACAATAATTTACAGAATCATTGATTTATAATAGAAAGTCATTTTTCGGTCATAACTTTTGCACAAACTTTTGATCTAATTGGAGACGGATGTTTTCGCTTTTGAATAACAATGTGTCCTCTATTGAATTTAAGGTTTTGATCATATTTATTAATATAAAAGAAACTAATCAAGCTTGTTATACATGTTTATATTTAACACAAAGCGATGAAAAGAACTTTCGTATGCTATGCTAAATGATAAATTGTCTTCTTTGCATTACTTGATTATTTGCTTATCTCAAATAGCTTTTGTGCTTGTTTGATTGAATAACATATGTGGTTTCCTTACCTTGCTATTCATTCTCTTGTTTGTCGATCTAGTAATATTCTACTAATCAATGTGCTATTTGAAGGAGTGTTTGGGATAACATCTAGTTGTGTCGAAAATGTTAGTTTAGATATTTAGATAAGTCATATAGGTTGAAAAATGTTTAAAACATATAACACACTAAATGGATTTTTGATTTAGTTTGTCATATGTTCTTATATGATTTCCTTTGTTCTTATATCATTTTCTAAAAACAACAAGAATGTACATCGGATCATAACCTACACTTGTGTTGATGATATACTCTCCCATTTTCCTTTTCATGATCGCTCTCCAAGCTTCATAGTAGGATTGACAACTTGATTATTTCATCCGATATACTCAAGTATATTATTTTGCAACACAAATATAATTGTTCATATCCGAAAGTCCAAACTCAAAGCTTTCCAACAACATATGTTGAACTAGCTCATCCAACCATTTTTTGTTGTTTACCATATGGACAACTTTTAAACTTATTTTTAACATGACGCCTTCGTCACCTTATTTGTCTCAAGTATAATATTAAACGAAGCAAAGTATCATCATTGTTACTCTTCGATAGGCTATTGTAGGAATATAAATTTTCCTAACTTGAGAATGAATACTAGAGAGCTTATTGCACTAGATACTCAATTTGACCTAACGGTTGAATTGCTTCCTTGATAGAAGTTGGGTATGTGGAATCACCCGTAAAAATGGTCGTGTTTAGCCGTAATTGAGCACCGCTAGTAACAGTCTCATATTCATTCTCTCACTTGGGAAATTTATACTCCTATGTTTTCCTAAAGTAAGTTTACAATGGAAATACTTTGCATTGTCTTAGGATTACTAATCAAACAAGTTGTAAAATAAAATTTTCTTTTAGTTAATCACAACCACTTGCCTCATCAAGCGATTATCTTGCTTTGATCGAGAAGAGCTACATGACTTCATGGACGAAGTTCATTGTATGCTAATCACCATCCGTAATGACCATACATAGTTCATTGCTTCCGTTGGCCAAAACAACCCTATTGTCTTGAACACCATCATCTACTCTTCACGCCATTGTTAATACAAATGATTTACTAATCTAGATCGTAAATAGTTTTTTGAGTTTCATGAATAGTGCTTGTTAAGTTTGAAAAACCTCTTTGTTATTTGTGAGCTCGATCTCATTTGATATATTAGTGTTAGAACCTCTTAAACTTGAAATATGATGCATTGTCAAAGTCATTGCATACGTTTTGTAAAGGTTCTGCTTAGCAGATAGACGGATCCCAAAATTTGTGTTTGACGCTCTTAGGGAACCGTGGGATCCGGCAAACAGAAAATGCAATTTCAATCATTGTATTTCAATCATGTCCTTAGAACACCTCACACTAAGCTAAACATAGTGTCTTAAGGCAAATTAAGTCCTTATCAAGTTAAGTAGATCCTTTCCCACTCAACTCACCTAGATCACACTCTAAGACGCTTGTAGATCTATCATTTTCACTTTAATCCATTACTCTTCCGCTCTCTATGATCACTCATCATTCTCACATGATCCCTCACATCTAGCTTTAGAAATCTTTCGATTATGGCAAAATTGATCATAAATCATCCTTACCTCAAAATTGATCAAAGTTGATCAAATTCTAGTTTTCCCATCTCAAAGCCTCTAGGATATTTTCCAAAACACTATCCTAAGACACAACCTGATCTCTAGGATCATTTAGCTTCAATTGACACTCTAAATCTTTAGTGTCATCCTTGCTCATCCATTGGTACTCTTGAAAGTTCCAAATCCTTCCATAAATAACAATCATTAGCTACATCACTCATTACCTTCAAGTACTCAAGCACCCCTTCATTTAAAACACTTAGGAGGAATGAAACACTCAAGATGATATAGGTCTTAGATCTTAGAAACATCATTTCCACTCTTTCATAACTGCTGAAAGCCGGATCCCTAGGATTAGCCTAGACGGATCCCTCTGAGGAAGGAACCGTGGGATCCGGATGACAGTTTATGTCTAACATTGCTAAAACAATCATTTCAACTCATCTTCCTAACTCAAACACTCCATCTCATCTTAAATGAGTTCCTAGATCAGTGAACCTCTGAACTTCAACCTTGTACATGCTAATCATCACATTCCAAAGGATATTAGAAACTTAAGTCTTGAATGCACTTGCTAAATCCTTCCCTTTATAAGTCATCTTTCTAGAATCCCACCTCATCAAACCCATCCAACAAAAGCTAAGAGAACCGCAAGGATTAGCATCAAACCTTTCCAACTAGAAAAAGGATCATCTAGTTCTAAACCAAACATGGCTAGTTCTAGCAAGCCATCAAAACCTTCATTCATTGAGAATGGACTACACTCCTTGAATGAGCCTCTTCCTCATCCAAACATATATTCATTGTTCCATTCACCACCAAGAACCTCCCATTCACCAACCTTTTCATTGAATCGGGAACCACCTACAACACCAACTAGCCCATCATGGGAGACAAGGAACAACCTTGATCATACTGAAGAAGTTCCATTACCACCCTCATTTTTAGAACCTCTCCCTACTTCTCAAAATGAAGACCCTCAAACACACATTGAGCCCCCTCAAAACATCCCTCTAGGGCCAAACCAAGATAATATTTGCCCAAATTGTCTAAAAACTCAAGGACTTTTTCAAGAAGTACGAAATGAGATACATTTCATGTTCAATCATCTTCTTGCAAAGTTGGATCAATTCAACAAGTCCACTCATCCCTAAACTTAAGCACATTGTCACATTCTAAGTTTCGTAATGAGATTAGCATTAGTAGTAATTGTATGGCTAAAGTTCATTCTCTTAGTTTTTAGAGATTTGGTTGTGTATCTCTTGTTTTATTGAATGAATACTTATATGCTATGATTATTTTGTGTGTTGTGCTTGTTATATTGTACATATATCTCATTTCCTCAAATAGCATTCCTTGACATTTCTTCACTGCTGAAGAAACTGTAACAGATAGCCGGATCCATCCCAAATACCTAGACCGATCCCTTCTTGAAGGGAACCGTGGGATCCGTGGTACAGAAGCACAAATTTCTACTAACTTGAGTTTTATTTGCAGGAAACTTTGCACTATACTCTTATTTTCTAACCTTTGTTTTGTAGTTATTCAAAATACACATGAAGATATTGACACCATAAAGCTAGGGGGAGCTTTGTGTCAAACAACATTGCAAAATCATTTGCAACTTAATCCAATTTTGGATTACACTTCATGACACCCCATTGCAACATTGCAATAATCAAGGGGGAGCACGCTTTCGTCACTTAGACGAACCATTTGCAAACTTAATTGCAAACACAATTAGTTTATTTTACGTTATGTCCTTGACGCCTTTTTCAAAAGGATGGACTCGTCAAGGGGGAGTTAAGACGAGTACCATTCCCGTCACTTGCTCTCTTTACATTTTTTACATTTTTTTTCTTATAAAAATTGTGTTAGTTTCTTTTAACACTTTTTGTTTCGACAAAAAGGGGAGAAGAAAGTAAAAACTACAAATTCAAACTTTTACGAATTTTAGATTTAAATAATTTTATGTTTTGTCATCAACAAAAAGGGGGAGATTGTTAATACAAATAAGCCATAAAAACGTTTATTTATATTTTACGATCTTCTAATGTTTTGTCGATAACAAACGTAAAATCATTTTAACTAAACAAATAGAGTACGTAAATAGTTTGAGTTAATAGTTTTCTAACACACTTACGTTTTTACATAAAACACTAAAACAAGCCTAAGTGTTTTTATGATTTAGATACATATGTACAACAACTACTGTTTACATATTGGGTTAACATATACTTAAACTAAGTATACTAAAATGGGTAAAAACAAGTAAATACTAAAATGGGTAAAAACATGTAAATACTAAAATGGGTAAAAACTAGCAAATGGTATTGACCCATAATCCATGGTTTTATATATACCACTTAACCAAGTTCATTGAATCTAGAAAGAAAACCATGGATCAACCCATAACCCATGACCCATGACCCATAACCAAAAATACCCATGGGCAAAGAGGAGCGTTCCACGGATCCCCGGCTTTGTGCTAGCCGGATCCCAAGTGGAAGGGATCCGTGGGATCCGGGAACAAGAGAGAATTTTCACTATAAATAGAGAGCCATTTCTTCCTCTCTATGCATCACTTTACACACATACTTCCCCAAAGTATTCTAACCCTCTAACCTCATATCTAAGTGATCTATGTAGTTTGTCTTTTGTTTTTGTGTGATCTTCTAGGTTTCCCTTAAAGGAGAGATCACCACTTCTTGAAGACGTGCAAGCTCAAGTCCATGAGTTGCCATGCTTCGTCATCATCAAGACTACTAAGGTTCTCTTGTTGATAGTTCTTCCTTTCTCCATAGATGTTGGGTTGAAGGCATTAGTGAAGAATGCCGAAAGTGTCAAGATGAAAGCATTAGTGAAAGGTGCTCATCATTCGTGTTAAAGCATTAGTGAAGGATGCTAAAGGTGTCAAGACGAAGGCATTAGTAAAGGGTTCCAAGCGTTGTGTCAAAGGCATTAGTGAAGGATGCCAAAGAATCAAATCAAGTAGCATTTGTGAAGAAATGCCTAGGTCGTATAATCGATGAGGTGCATCATTATACATATAAGTATTTGTTTATTTACAAGGATGGTGATATCCTTGATGGTGTTGTAACAAGGAGTAGATCTCCTTGAGATTAGGTGTTGTGTCGTGAAGGGTAGTAGTTCCTCCATAGTAATGGAACTAGGTGCTTAGCCTAGTACCTAATAAAGGGTAGGCGACGTTGTGATAGGAATAGTTCTCCTAAGGTGTGAAAGAACTCGGTGGTTAGCCTTAACACCGTATAAAGGGTAGGCGACGTTGTGTTAGGTGTGGTTCGCCTTGGTGTGAAAGAACTCGGTATTTAGCTTTGTACCGGAAAAAGGTTAAGCGACGTTGTGAAGGCTTCTCCGCCATAAGGAGTTGGTGTAGTGCTTACGAACTCTCGAGTATGTGACTCGGGGAGTGGAGTAGGGCAAGGAAGGTGTCCTTGTAGCCGAACCACTATAAATAACTTGTGTCGTGGTGATGTGCTTCTTACTCTTTATCTTTCATTATACGTTTATATATCTATCTATCAACGTCCAACATAAACAACCAAAAAGATTGACACAAGTCGATCTAAATATTTAAAAGGAAGTTTTAAATTGGTAAAACTATTCAACCCCCCCCCCCCTTCTAGTTTTCCACAGAGCTTAACCCATGTTCCTTTTACCTTTTCCAAACCCGATCTACAAGATTACTTGAAAACCCTAGAATCACGAATTGTTTTTGCAAGATTTGGAGGTGTTAATGAAGGCTTCTATAAGCGTTCTATATATGGATGGAAAGAGGAAAGAAATATCTATCAAATGGTGGTGGTGGTGACTCGCCGAATTTTGGCTGGAATATGGCTGGAAAGTGGGCGGCGGTGGTGGGGTATTTTTAGGGTTAGGTTTTTATTTTTTGTAGAGAGAGAGTGTAGAGAGAGAAAATAGAGAGTGTGTGTGTTTTTAGTGAGAGAATGAAAGGGAGAAATTAGATGAGATGAGGGTATATATACTTGGACAAAAGGACTAAAATAAAAATGTGGGGGGGGGGGGGGGGGGGCGCCGACCACCTTAAACCAGGGGGCCAAACTTGTGATTTTTCATAAACTATCCCGTTTACCCAATCCCGAGCTCATATATTGTCCTATGAGTGTTCCACGACGTTCCTTCGTATTTCTATCATTTTTAATTACATTTTTCCACGAGTTTTGACTATTTATTTGTCAAGTTTTGAGTTACGGTTTAAAAGTTACGTTATTTCTTGTTATAGGATTTTATTGTGCCGAATCGCATAGTGCCTAACGAAAAGAGTTAAAACTCACACGAAAACTCATACGATAATAAAATAAATCATAAAAACCAATAAAACGGTATAAAATCAAGTCATGGTCGATTAAAATAGTTCTAAAGGCAAAACTCGGTTTAGTTTAGCGTAATGCGATTACCTAAAATGGGCTCCCTAATTGCCAGTTGTCACAATTTGTGTGTTGGGCTGGTATAAGAAAAAAAGGGAGGATGAAACTTTGTCTCAACCATAAATTGTTATACATTTTTTGTTAACTTTATTTTAGTGCTAAATTTTTGGGTATAATTTTGAATCACAGTTTTGATTGAGCTTCATTTATCCGAGATTACTTTGAATTTAGGGATTGAATTTTTTCGGGCTCATTTGATATAACTGCCGTGCTAGTTATTGTTTAACTCGATTCGAAATCAAAATCACTTCTTTATCGTCTACAAGATCCGTAATTCATTTCACGCGTTCATAATGTCTTTTCTCCACAATTTCTTCTCATCAATTGATATGGATCCTCTAGTTCAATTCTTTGCTCCATATCCTAAGACTGAGAAGACGGTGACTGAGACTGAGGAAATTTTGACTGAGAATGAGAAAACGTTGACTGATAATGAGCAAGAGGTTGAAGAACATGAGCTTCCAGATCACTTAAGATCACTTGACCTGAGATTTCCAATTTCATTCGTTGAGTACATCAAGCACAAACCGTTGACTAAACAAGCACGAAGTGCTAAAACATTGTTTGAATCTAAGTCAGATGCACCTGAATATCTTCAAAGTATTAAAAACAGTGATTATAGCGACACATAGGATAAGGAATCAACTGGGAATAACTATTTTATGACTACAATTCAGCAAGCTACCTCTGACGATCACAACAAAGATTCAGGTTATTTTGATTCAGAATGCAGTGTCAAAGCAATGACGAAGGTAGAAAGGGTTAAGTACATGTTGATTTTAGCACAGAAAGAAGAGTCGGGAATACAGTTGACTGCTGAGGAATACGACTTCAGGGTTTCAGGATGGCCAGATAAAGCAAACCTAAATGCAAACTCCAGTTATACAATCAATCAGTAGGACACAACATCAAGCAGTACTTTTGGCACACCTCCTGTCTACGACACAGATCCACTCCATGAGGTACCAAAATATAGTAATGTTACTAATCCGTTTGCTCATGAGAAGCCACATTATGTGTCTCCTGAACCTTATTATGACACATATGTGGGGGAGCAAGTTAATAGCAATGTTAACTCTGAAACTCCATATATGGATCCTAATGACGTTCAAGTTGAACAGAATGGTGCTAATGATGAGGAAACACGTGCTCTCTTTTAAACATTAATTAATAATTTTGGTATTGATATAGAGAAAGTTAAAACGACCAATCACGAAGTTAAGGCTGCGAATGATAAATTGACCGCTGAGCTTGCGAGGTATGAGGAAAATGAAAAAGCTTTTGAATTTCACAAAAACAAAGAGTCAGAATCAGAAATTGGTTATCGAAATTCCGTTTCAAGAGAAAAATAATTGCAAATCAAGCATGACACAATTAATGTTAATTTGAGCTTGAAAATAAAATGTTTAAACAAGTAAATTTCTGAACTTAAAAACCAACTTTCTAAACAAAAAGCAACTTGTTCTGATCTTGAAAAAGAGAAGAAACAGTTGAAAGCTGATTTTTCAAAACGAGAAGATTCACTTCTTGATGAAATTCTTGGGAAAGATGAAAAAATCAACAAATTGGAAAATTTGCTTGTTACAACGGGTCATTCAGCTCAAACAATCAATATGATAACTAGTCAAACAAATCCGTTTTATCATACAACACAAAAAATGGCTCTTGGTAACAAAACTCCTTGTGCTCTCAAGAAAGCTCAGAAAGAACAAAATGTTTTCTATAATGGAAAGGTTTTGTTAGACTAGCATGATCCTGTCAATGTTCGTGATTCTCATGAAACGATCGAGCTTATTGAAGAGAGTAGAACAAAAATGAAACAAAAGAACCCATATTTAAAACCAATTAATTACAACAAACTTTCTAGAGTCTCTTTTGTTCCTCAAAAAGAAAAGTCAAAGTTTTCCATAACGCCCAGTGTTTCAAACAAAGTGTCAAAACCAGTTTCAAAACCAATAGTTGTCTCAAAATCATTTTCGAACATCTAACAAATGTCTTCAAACAATCCCTAACAAATATCTTCAAACAATCCCTTTAACACAAGTGATGCAAGAATAATTTTAGATGACGTTAAAACTAGAATTGGGCAACTTCAAGAGGTTGTTAAATATAAAACCAATATCAGTATTAACAACTGGTTTTCAAGTTTTCATGAAGAAATGAAAAAGGTTTTTGAAACTGAAATTGTCACTCCGCTAAATCACATAAGTGCGAGGGTAATTCATTTTGAACAAGCATTTTTGAAAGAAACAGGTGACTTTGTCAAGGACCACAAATCCCTGGTAAAGAAAGCTAATGAATGTTTTGAACACATCAAAGTTTTGGAAAATCTAAATGATTCTCTCTTCGAAGATGTTATGACTACCGATATTATGTCCATTATCCTACAAACATATTTTGTTGAAGACCATGAAAGACTCTAGTCTGAGACCTCCGCAATTGTTTCAAAATATGAAAAATCTCTTGAAAAACTTGAAAAAGAAAATGTGTCCTATTTTAAACAACTTGATCGAAAAACTAAGGAATGCAAGTATGACAAACTGTCGTATGAGCATGCCTACAAGGACATGAAAGTGCAAAATGAACCTTTGAGAGCTCAGCTGGAATGTCAAAAAGGAAAGGCTGTGGATACTAAGTTTGCAAAACCATTGACTTTGGAGAAACCAAATGCTTCTAAACAGGTTGAAAAACCAAAAATGTCTATTTCTCTATTTGCTCCAAAAGTCAATGAGAAAAATGTTTTGTCAAAAACAGTCACTCCAGAGTCATTGCCTATTAAAAAGAGAATTCTCAAAAGTGTTGAACAAGAAAAAGAGGTTGTCGAAAAACCAAACGTGATTACCCCTGGCCTTTCTAGGAATTGTACACAGAATATGACCACAAACCCAGTTAAAGAATATGTTGGTTCTAACGACATGGTTCACAATAACTATCTAGAAGAAGCTAGGAAAGAGGCACAGATTTGAAAAGACGGAATTTTAGGTGCAAAACCTAAGGTGATGACTTCTACGAGATTTCAAGGCACTGCTAGTAGTAGTAAACCATTACCTAGATACTCTCATCAAAAGACTATGGATTGGCTTGCATCTAAGAGTAGTTACGTGATGCAGGTTTTACTGACCAGGTTTTAATATTTATAATGTCTCGTTATACCTATGGTCTACCCTAATGCACTAACGGGCAGTGTACCCGGTCGTGTGTAGTGTAGTATTCGGTAAAACCGAGGTCGTCCCAAGAGCTATATGTGTTGGATTAATACTAAGTCTAGGTGTCACATATTTTAATATGATTATGATAAGGAATTAAGTAATTAACTAATAAAGCAGATTAAAGGCAAAGGTTGTGATCAATAAAGGAGAGTGGTGCTAACCTAGTTATTCATCCTAGCTAGTAATGTCTACGTCTAATTACTTCCAATTACTTCAGGTGGGGTCAAATTCGAGAGGACAGCATTTGGTCAATTCGCCCTAACCTATCAGCAAAGATGCCACCACTGGAGAAGTCAGGTGTCATCTCATAAGTCCAGTTGTTCCTGGTCCCCTAATCCGAGTAATTAAGTACCGCTACATGCTAGACTTATAATAGTGAGTGCCCGGGCGTTAGCGACTTAAACACTCAACCCCTAATTCTTAAGTTCATCCAAACGCTAGGTGATCAGTTGGTCAAATCGCACAAGTAGAAAGGGTCGTCAGTTGGTCATATCTTACCCTTCCCGTCTCAGTCTACTCACTTAGGGTCAGTTGGTCATATCTCCTAAGCAACTAGCCTCTACCGCCATTCAAAACTACCGAAACAAGAGTAGCTACCAATAAACTATGCATGCATAAACTTAGAAATAATTATACGAAAGTAATATAAACGCAAACAAAACAATTAAGGAATCATAACTAGGTTAGCACCAAGAGGTGCTTAGCCGCTCATATTAACCATACAAATCAATCCAATATTTAATGTTACGAAATACATGAATCGAAAGTAAAGAAAAGATAAAATGCTAATGCTTATCGTAGGGGAGTGATTTCTCCCTTGGAGATAGCTCCGTATGCTCCTCTAGACCTGCCTCTGGCTTCTTCCCACTTCTTTGGTTGTGGTGTGTGAAATGGGATGCTTTGAAATGCTGGAAATCATGGGGTATTTATAGGCCATATCTGGGTTACGGCGTAACTAATAAAATAGTTACGCCGTAATCATCTATTTCTTTGTAAATTACACTAGATCTGCTTGTTACTGCGTAACCTTAGAAGTAGTTATGCCATATCTTCAATAATTCTTGGTTACGCCGTAGTTTATGCACGAGTTACGGCGTAGTTATCAGCGGCGCGGATCCTCATTTGACCTAATATAGTTACGTCGTAATCTTTTGGAAGAGTTACGCCGTAATCTTCAGATAAGTTGGCTTTCTGAGTCACGCTTTAGTTACGGCATAATGTGAGAGATGAGTTACGCCATAACTTCTTAAAAGTGAGCATACTGTGATAAATCTTTAATAATTCTCCAATTCCGCGTCTCTTTAGCTCCAATGCTCGTAATTTAACTGAAAGTGGAATATAATGGAAAAAAATCGTAAATCCATATAAATGTGTTAGGATTTAGAAAATACAGTTGTTAAAGTGTCGGTTACCTCAAGTATATGTAATCGTTAGAAAACTCGTAGTCGTAGTCGTTTAATGTTGGTTAGTATTTAGTTAAGTAACACCGTGGAGGATGGACGGGTCTTTACCCACTGTATGCCTGATCCACAGCCCGTAGGTGGCGTTTTATGTAAGGTACTATAAATACCCTCTACCTCCCAAGGTAGAGGGTTGGAGTTCATAATAAGATTTTTTTTCTCTTATTAAGTTCCCAAACCTCTTAACTTTCTCTCTCTAAAAACTTATAGTGTACGCCCCAATATAATCATGGTTTGATGTGTTTGTAAAATCCAATATGCTACAAATAGTATCAAGAGCCATGGTTTGATCATCTCTCTTACATGTTCTTGGATTTCTAGTGGTTTTTATATGGTTTTTGGGGTTGAAAAGGTTTAGTGGTATTTGCATCATTTGAACCATTTCTAGTGTTAAAGTTTGAATTTTGATTGTACTTTTGTGTTTAGAATCATCATAAGTGCTTAGGTTTTGATTTGGAAGGCTTGAATCAGTGTGGTTGGGTAGTTTTTTGATTGAAAAGTGTTTCTTTTGAATATTTCTATCTAGCGACTTGTGTCTCGGACTTAAGTTCTTCGTAGCGACTTGTCTCTACGTTTTCAGTGACTTGTCTTTGTTGTGGGAAGCGATTTGTGCATATATTTCTTCGTAGCGACTTGTCTCTATGTTCTTCAGTGACTTGTATTTATTGTGGGAAGCGACTTGTGCTCTAGCGATTTGTCTTTTGAGACAAAACAACAAATAGTACAAAGTAGTGGTCGTACTTTTTTGTCTAGCGATTTGTCCCTAGCGACTTGTCCATATAGCGACTTGTTACTCTAGCAACTTCTGTGTCTAGCGATTTGTCTTCATAGCGACTTGTTCTTCTAGCGAGTTGTCACACTAGCAACTTATGTGCCTAGCGACTTGTCCATTGAAGCGACTTGGGTTTAAGCGACTTGTCTTCAAGGTTTAAAGCGACTTGGTTAATTATTGTTTGTGATTGTTACATTTTACGGTTTTCTTTTGATTTAGTAAAATCCCGTGAAAGAATCTATTTCCCGGTTTAATCATAGAGTTATAAAATCCCGTGAAATCTGTAGTCATGTCTACCAACGTGCCTACAATCATCTCTTCAGGTGAGGGCGTTCAGCGGTTGGATCGATACTCGTCCACCTATGCTTGATGAAGCGATTATGACTCATGGGCTCAACGAATTAGGTTGTATTGTTTGGGAAAGGAAAATGGGGTTAACATTCTCAAATCAATTGATGAAGGACCTTATCAGATTGAGACTACAAGAGACACACTTGAAACTGCTGCGGATGGTACAGTGATCTTAGGTTTGGATGGACCAAAGACGTATGATGAGCTCAATAATAAGGAGAAAAAGAGATACGATCGATATCGGGCTTCAAACATTATACTTCCGGGTCTTCCAAAAGACATCTACAAGTTAATCAATCACAACACTGAAGCCAATGCAGTTTGGGACAATGTTAAGATGCTTCTCTCGGTTCGAATTGACCAAAGAAGACAGGGAATCTCAATTGTATGATGATTTTGAGAACTTGAAATGAACCACGAGAAAGTGTCATGAATACTATGTGAGGTTCCACAAACTTGTGAATGATATGAGGAATATCAAAATGACCATGCCAAATATTCAGCTCAATTCAATTTGTGAACAACATGAATCCCAAATGGCACAAATTTGTCACCTCAGTCAAGTTAACCAAAGGATTAAGGAACACCGACTATGAGCAATTGTATGCCTTCCTACTTCAGAATGAGAAGCATGCTATGTTTGAACGAATGATTCTTGAAAAGTTCAAATCTAATCATGGAGATGCAAGCTCTTCAAATGACTCAACTGCATTCTACACCAATGTAGGGATTACTACCAAAGCTTCACAAGTCATACCTATTGGAAATGGTAACCACAAACTCATTCCCGATCCAAGGTTCAAGCAACGATCTTGATGCGGTCATGGAACATTTCATCAATCAACTGGCTCTTATGGTTAAGCAAAATCTTAACCTCACTCCACACACTAACAATGATATCGAATCAGGCGCATCCAATCTACACAATCATGCTATTGTCAGAGATGGTAAGATCATGGTGCAACCAGTGCAAGGAAGACAGTATGAACAAGGAAAAGGTGGAGTAGGTGGAGGGTATGTGGCTAATCAGAATCGTGGAAGGAATGCAATTCAAGGACAAGGAAAGCCAATCAAGTGCTACAACTGTGGTGGTGAAGGACATATTGCAAGGAATTGCACATCTCCAAAACGCCCTCAAAATGCAGAGTATTTCGGGACAAGATGTCACTGGTACAAGCTCAGGACAATGGAGCGGTTTTGAATGAAGAAGAGTTGCTGTTTCTTGCTGAGGGAAATGCCAAAACATATGATGCTGATGTGGATATACACCATCTCTATCGAAGACATGTTGAAGTCTTCTCCAATATGCTTGTTGTCAAAGGCTTCGAAAACAAAGTCATGGTTATGGCATCGCCGTCTCAATCACTTGAACTTCGGCACCATTAATGATCTTTCCAGAAAGGACCTTGTAAGAGGCTTACCCAGATTAAAGTATGAAAAAGATCATCTTTGTTCGGCATGCCAATTGGGAAAAAGCAGGAAATATGCCCACAAACCTAAACCTGCAAACTCAGTTATGGAAGTTCTTCATACTCTTCATATGGATTTGTGCGGACCTATGAGAGTGCAAACGATAAATGGGAAGAAATATGTATAGTCGTTGTTGATGACTACTCTCGATTTACTTGGGTTAAGTTTTTGAGGACAAAGGATGAAACTCCTGATATCATCATCAAACTGATCAAACAGCTGGTTTGACTTAATATGTTGTTAGAATTGTTCGAACGGACAATGGCACGAGTTCGTTAACAAAGAATTAAGTCAATTTTATGAAAGCATTGGAATCAGTCATCAAAGAAGTGTTTCACGTATGCCTCAACGAAGCGGTGTAGTTGAAAGCTAAATCGGACCCTTGTTGAAGCTGCAAGAACAATGCTAATTTACTCAAAGGTTCCAATGTTTCTTTGGGCTGAAGCCATTGCCACTGCTTGCTACACCCAAAATTGTTCCCTCATACACACCACTCATGGAAAAACTCCATACGAACTTATCCATAAACGAAAACCTGATCTCTCCTACCTTTGTGTATTTGGTGCTTTGTGCTATCCAACGAATGACGGTCAAGATTTAGGAAAATTAAGAGCTAAGGTAGACATTGGAGTTTTTGTGGGTTATGCATCAAACAAGAAGGGTTACCGAATCTACAACAAAAGAACTCGAGATATCATGGAAACTATTTACATCACGTTCGATGAGTGCGGGCAAATGGCTTGAGTGACAATCAAGTTCGGACCGCATCACAACCTTCATTAAGTAGTCCTATTAGTTCTTCTCTTGTACAAAATCCCTCACCAGCAATTCCATATGTACCCCTTCTTGAAGATGATTTGAAGAAATTGTTTGATCCTATGTTTGATGAACACTATGAGCCTATTGCCAATGATCAGCCAAATCCATCAACAGACCCTAACCCAATCAACGTAGATAACCCTTCAGTTTCTATGTCATTAAGTCAAGATGCGCCTGCTGCAGATCACTCATCCTCATCATCAAATCCTTAATCATCAAGTGTACATCATGGAAATTTTTTTGGCACCTATGATGGAGATAACCCCTGTGCTACTCCCAAAGATGCTCCATTTGAGAACATATTTGCTCCTGAACCAACTTCAGAACCATCTTCATCAGGAGATCCAAACTCTGCTACTTCACTTCCTCAACAACAACCACACGAACACCTTATAAAATGAACACATGACCATCCATTGGACAACATCATTGGAAACCCTTCTCGTCCAATATCCACTCGTAAACAACTTGCAACTGATGCCTTATGGTGCTTCTTCAACTCCGTACTATCCAAGGTCGAACCAAAAGACGTTAAAACTGCTATGAATGAAGACAGCTGGTTTAATGCCATGCAAGAAGAAATTCATGAGTTCGATTGACTAGATGTATGGGAATTAGTACCTGCTCCTGACTGTGCTATGATCATTACTCTAAAGTGGATCTTCAAAGTCAAACTTGATGAGCATGGTGATGTGTTAAAGAACAAGGCTCGATTGGTTGCAAAAGGATACCGTCAAGAGGAGGGTATTGACTTTGAAGAATCATTTGCTCCAATTGCACATATCAAGGCAATCATAATCTTCCTGGCTAACGCTGCAAGTAAGAACATGGTAGTCTATCAGATGGATGTAAAGACGACCTTTCTTAAAGGAGATCTTAAAGAAGTCGTATACGTCAGCCAACCTGAAGGTTTTGTGAATCTTGAGCATCCTACTCATGTCTATCGCTTGAAGAAGGCCCTTTACGGTTTGAAGCAAGCTCCAAGGGCATGGTACGATACGCTATCAAGGTTTCTTCTATCTAACGAATTCAGCAAAGGAGCAGTTGATCCGACATTGTTCACCAGAAAGTTAGGAAAACACTTAATTCACGTTCAAATCTATGTTGATGATATTATTTTTGCCTCGACTGACCCCAATGAATGTGACCGTTTTTCTAAGGAGATGGGCTCCAAATTTCAAATGTCAATGATGGGACAAATGTCATTTTTATTGGGATTACAAATTTCACAAAGTCCCGAAGGCCTTTTTATCAATCAATCTAAATATGCTAATGAAATTTTAAAGAAATTTAGATTTGATTCTTGTGACCCTGTTGACACTCCCATGGTGGAGCGCACTAAACCGGATGAGGACCACTTTCGAGGATCATGGTTGACCAAACTAAATATCGTAGTATGATTGGGTCCCTGATGTACCTTACAACCAGTAGACCAGACATTCTATTCGCTGTATGCATGTGTGCTAGATACCAGGTGTTGGAATCACTCCTAAACCTTTATTCAAGTGTTAGTTACTCATATGTAATAGTTAGCTTAATTATGGCCTTTATGTTTGTTATTAGCCTTAGCTTATGTAGAAGGCCCATAAGCTTAGGCCTAGCCCAATAAGGAAAGGAAGGGAACTAGGAGTGTTGCCCTAGCCTCCCTCCTATAAATACTCTTGTAAACCTTCATTTGAAGGTTGGTTGTTCAAGTTATTTCTTTCACATACATCTACGCCTAAACCGTCTTTATTATCGTGTGTGTGTGTTTGTTTACTTGTTCAATCGCCTCTCTATCTTTCTATTAAGCTTGTGTGGTAAATCTAGTGACCTAACAGTGGTATCAATCGCCAAATAGTTGGGTTAACACTTTCGTTTTTGAAGTTTTTTGTTTCGGTCTTACGCGTAAACGTGGTTACCACTTTGGTTCGCTTAAAAATTCGTTTTTTACACTTTTTAATCCAAGATTTTTGTACTTTCAAAAAGTTTCAACCTTTACGCGTGGATCTAAGTTTTTAAGCTTGTTTTTGTTCGTGGGTGTCGTTCTACGCGTAACCCGCTTAGCCGCTTTTAATTCATCAAGTTTCACACTTTTGTGTTATTTTGGTGATATTGAAGCTATTCCATAACAAAAATCTGGTTTAGAAACAACTTTGGGCAAAATCATTTTACGAGTAAGCTACGCGTAGTGAAAACCCTAATCTTACGCGTAACTTTATCCGTAGTTTGATCTTCAGTTTCGTGGTTTACTCCGTGGTTTCTTGCTTGGATAAGCCTGGAAATACGTCAACTTTGGATATCTTTTGCACTGTGATAGTGTAAAAGATCATTTGGGATAAAACCCTAAACTTACGCATAAGCATAAGCTTACGCGTAGAAATCCTACGCATAAGATTAATCTTACGCCTAAGCCTTGTCTTACGCCTAAGGTAATCCTACGCCTAACTTTGTGTCTACGCATAAATTTAGTGTCTTTTCTCTACTTACGCGTAAGCTAAAACTACGCGTAACTCTCATTGTTACGCGTAACTTTGGTGTTTTTACGCATAATTCCTACTTGGTTTCTTGTGATTTCTACGCCTAAGGACACTTCATCAACAAAGGTTCATTCGACTACAAAGATCCATTTTTACCAACACAAGTTTTCAACATGTCACAACCACCATACTCTAATTATTTCCCTTACACTTATTCTCAACGTCAACAACAACTAACTCGACAACATCAACAATGGAATCAACAACAAGCAATTTATCAACAACAATTTAATCAACAACATACTCCACAACTTGCCGCAATCCCACAACCTCAAATGGTTCAACCACCACCAAGTCTTCAAGTTCAACCCTACACAAATGATTTCAATCAACATCCATCAAGGAACACTATGAAGGAACCCACTTGGTTTGCAAAGATGTGTGAAGCTTTAAGTAGCCAACAATCAATTCATGAGGTCGGATCACTTGATAGACCTCCAATGCTCACTCCAGGAAACTACGATCAATGGGTGATAAGGTTCTTTAGATTTTGTGATTTGAAGAAGCCACATGGAAAGTTCTTAAAGAAGGTTATCTTGGAAGGTCCATTTCAGATGCCTACTGTTATCGTACCCGCAGATCCAAATGCTAATCCACCAAGAGATGAACAATCCAACATTGCTACTGTTGCCGACCTGAATGCAGAGGAACTTCTACACTATGAAAGTGATGAACTTGCAATGCAATATATCCTCTTAGGATTACCTAACCCAATTCTTCGAAGTGTTGATGCTCAAAATACTGCAAAGGAAATGTGGGAACATATTCATCTTCTTATGGAAGGATCTCGTACTCAATCGAGGATTTGGAATCCAAAATTTACTTGGCTTATGAACACTTCATGATTGAACCCGGAGAGACACTAGAGTCTTATCATCATCGTTTTTTAGACATCATCAATGATTTGGATAAACACAACATCATCATGCCAAGAATTGCAGTGAATACTAAGTTCCTGAGTAGTCTTGGTCCTGAATGGGAGAAGTATGTCATTTTTCTCCGCCAAGCGAAGAATTTGCATCATTCTACATATGGATTGTTGTACGATTACTTGAAGCCTCATGAAAAGGAAGTTGATAGGGAAAGGATTCTCCGTGCTCAAATTGCTCCACCGACACATCCGAAAATCAACAACTTGCCTTATATGCTCAAAACAGTTATTCTCCTCAACCAAAGAACTCAACCAATCGCTACAATCACACCATATGATCCTTCACAGCCTCAATCTCAAACTCAATTGGTTCCATACAACAACAACAATGCTCAAGCACTTGTCAATGAAGCTAATGAGGAATTTGATCCGCTCAAGCATTGCAACAAGGATTTGCTATGATTGCTAATGCCTTTAGCCGTTATACCAACAAATCCAACAACCGTATTCGTTCCTCATCTAACACAAGGAATCAAGCTGTTGTGAACAATGGACGAGTTGAAGTTCAAAATCGTGGTTATGGTCGCCGATGGGCGGTGGTCAAGGGTTTAATGTTGTGGGTAGGAATAACAATCGAGCTCAAGTGGTGGAACAGGGAAATGCTCAAAATGGGTTGAATGGTCTTCGATGCTACAACCGCAATGAGAAGGGACACCTGGCTAATGCATGCCCAAAGCCTAGGACTCGGGCCAGTGCTTATCACAAAGAGGCTCTTCTTTTGGCTCTTAAGGATGAAGCTGGTGGAACTCTCACGCACAAAGAACGAGCTTTATGGCAAATGCGCACTGATGATGATATGGAGGACTTGCAGGCCAATGCAACTGTTATGTTGATGGCTAATATGCATGAGTTACACATGAGTGACACAGCCCAGTGTATGACACTGATGGCTTGTCTCAGTACCGAACAAACCATATTTATCTCGATCTCATATCTCCGCCAACATCCGAATCCGCAAGGCTCGGAATGTTCAAAATGAGTCGTCCACATCTCATTCCGACGATTTTCAACTAGACCCGTAGTTATATTTGACGATCAAGATGACCTTATGGTTTCCTTTGATAATCAAATTGACTCCGTGGTTATACTTGAGGATCTAAGTAATGATCATGTTGTGACTCACGTTGAACACACCGAACTTTTGCCTCATCCAGATTTTGCTCGCTTAATACAAGACCAACAGACCATAGTGGAAAAATGTCATGCCATTAATTAGGACTTGAAAAGCAAAAATGCACTGTTAACCAAGGATTTTGAATGTTTACAAAAGCAACTCAACTTTTCAAAACTCAAGAAAAACGTGAAAACGGTTTTGAAGCAACCTTTGCCAAATCTCATCAAAACGAAAAATATTTAGAAAGACAGATGCGTGATCTAGCCGCTTTGAAGAATGCTTTGTTGTCCGAAATAGAACAACTGAAACATGAACATAAAAAGCAAATTAACGCTCTCACCTTGGAAAATCAAAAAGCTAAGGCCGAGTTGTTAACTTGTCAAAAACAGTTCTCTGCATACAAAAAGCATTCAACGAAACGAATAGATGATCATCTTGAAGAAATCATCGGCTTGCAAAACAAACTTAAAGAGTTTAAAACTGTTGTTTACAAACATGGCGAGTCGGTCACCGCCATTGAAAAGTTTACTTTAAAACCCAATCCAAATGGATATGGACCGAATCTTGCTGATTACAAACCTAAGCTTTCAACCAAAGCATTCAAACCAAATCCCGAAGTTTCCAGGCGAGTAATATAAAATTGATAATTCTGTTATGAGTGTTGTTGAATATCATCGTCAAGAGGAATTAGATGCATAAGACGAGAGTCGATCAAAATTAGAAAAAGTTGTTTACAACAAACCTTTTAACTATTCAAAAGCGTCACTTTCGTCACACCAACGGATTCTTCTAACACACCAAGGATTATCATAAAACGTCGAGTCTTCTAATGTTAATCCCAAACCAGATTATGCACAAACTTATGGTCCTTTACCTTCCATCCGTGAAGTAAACTCAAAACCTGAAAATCGCAAAATTCTTAGATATTTTGACCTTTTCATAGGTGACCTCAAAACTTTACAACATGAGATAGAATATCATTCTGAAATCAAAGTACAACATTTTCAATCGCTCTGCGAGAACAAAGAGACATTTTTCCGAAAAATCTTTTACCAAATGTTAAAAATTTGAAAAGTTGTGCATTGTCTTGGGAAAGGGACTTTCATAAGGAACTTGGATTGATGAAGGTCGCTTTGAGAAAACGAAACATCTATTTCTAATACTAAACGTAAAAAGAAAATGTTGAGAAAAGATGTTGATCGACTCTTGGAAGAAGTCATCCGTGCCGATGTCCATAATGTTGTGCTATTGAATTCTTTGTCATATGCATTTGATTATATCTCTGCGATATCGTTGATTTGTGGTAAATGTTGAGAACACCGATAATGTGCTTCAGATCGAGTCCTTAAAAGTTGAAAATAAACGATTGTCAAACGAACTTTCAAATGCAATACGTCGTCTTAATTGGTGTCAAAAAGATATTCACGATCAACAACTTGCTTTTCAACACAAAATCGCCCAGTTGCGTGACAAATCTTCCGATCCAAAAATTGAGCAACTGGATGATCAAAACGTGTCTTTTAAGTGTCAAATCTCAAAATATGAACAAGAACTTGTAAAAGTTAAAAAGGAATATGGTGTCATATTTGATTTACTCAAAAGACTCGTGATGAAGCATCAAATGAACTTGATCATTATCTTGCACACACTAAAGAAGTTATGCATTTTGCTCGAAATATTCGGTCTGAAAATCAAGATCCGATTCACACTATCTTCAAGTTAAGAGAAATGTTAGGAAAGTATGAACAACTTCCGCCTACCGTGATTAAGAGAATAGCCCAAGTAACACTTAGTAATCGTGAACCTAGAATCACTACTGCCAAATCACAAGTTGCTAACGTGCCTCCTTCTATTGAAACAGGAATAGTTGCGTCTTTTCCAAACGTCCGCACTTCACCGCCTAGGAGCACTACATCGAAGAATAGGAAGTTGCGACCTAAGAAAAGATCAATAAGGAATGCTAAAGTAGAAGAACACCCTAGGACTATGAATAAGACTCACGTTGCTTCCACTATAGATATTGCGTCTCGCAAATGTAATAGAAATAGTGATGTAACGAATGCTAAACCATTAAGCACTTTTGATATTCAGTCCGATGCACCTTGTGTTATTTGTCGTAAAAGTATGAATTCCGATTGTCATGATAAATGTGTTGCTAAAGCTATCATCTCTCGTTTAAGGAATCCTAAGAACCGGAATACCTCTAGGCCCACTAATCTTTCTAAGTCTGTGCTTGGTAGACCGCCTCTTTAGATTCTAAGAAACGCTTTGCTGTCCTCTAGCTCAGTTTCACCTCCTAGGAATGTAGTACCACCTAGTGCATTCACTAAGACTAAAGCAAATACTAGTTGGAGATGGCCGAAATGGATATATAACACACTAGGATTTAAATGGATACCTAAAGCTATTGATGTGTGTATGTCTACTATAACTGCTCCGAACCCTCTAACATTTCGGGTTCCACATCTACTTCTATTCCATCTGTGTCGACTGTGTGTAATGCGGTGATACGATCATTCTCTGGATTGTTGATAGCGGATGTTCCCGACACATGACAGCAACCTTAAACTGTTATCAAACTTTATGCAAAGTTCATTGGCACCGCCGATTCGGGAATGATCACTTCGCAGCTATCATGGGCTACGGAGACTATATCAATGGGAACATCGAAATTAGCGGGGTTTATTATGTGGAAGGCCTCGGTCACAATCTGTTTTAGTAGGTCGCCTGTGATGGAGATTTGGAGGTTGCTTTCTAGGAGAAAACTTGTTTCATTCGTGATCTACAAGGAAACGACCTTATGTCCGGCTCGCGTAATTCAAGTCTTTACACTATCTCTATGCAATACATGGTTGCTTCTTCTCCCATATGCTTACTTTCAAAGGCAACATCAACAAAATCCTGGCTATGGCACCATCGTCTCTCACATTTAAACTTTCAAACCATCACCAACCTTGCTCGACACAAACTAGTTGAAGGACTCCCACGAGTTTGGTATTCTAAAGATCACCTTTGCTCAGCTTGTGAACAAGGCAAAAGCACTCGTGCTCATTTTTATTCAAAGGTGGAACACTCAAAGATGTGCTTCATCTTCTTCACATGGATTTGTGTGGCCCGATGCGCGTGCAAACGATCAATGGCAAACGCTACATCTTAGTAATTGTTGATGACTATTCACGCTGGACTTGGGTCTACTTTCTTCAAGCAAAGACCAAGCTCCACAGATGATCATCACCTTTCTCAAGAAAATACAAGTTCACTACGAAACACCGCTCGACAAATCGAACGCAGAGGCAATCAATTTGTTAACCAAACTCTTCGTGAATTTTATGAGAAAGTGGGAATTCAAAGATCGACATCTATTGCACGCACACCAGAACAAAACGGAGTTGTTGAAAGATGAAACCGAACGTTAGTGGAAGCCGCAAGAACAATGTTAATCAATGCTAAACTTCCAGATTACTTATGGGCAGAAGCCGTATCTACTGCATGCTATACTCAAAACCGTTCTATGATTACAAAACGCCACAACAAAACACCTTTTGAGCTTGTCCACAACAGAAAACCGAATCTCAAACACTTTCATGTATTTGGATCTCTTTGCTATCCGAATAATGATCGTGATGACTTTGGAAAGCTCAAAGCCGACATTGGAGTCTTTATAGGATATTGTGATAATTCTAAAGGTTTCCGAAACTGGAATCGTCGAACAAAGGAGGTTATGGAAACGATTCATGCTCATTTTGATGAATTCACGGAAATGGCTTCGAGTATAAAGCTTGGAACCCGGACACAACCGCTTAAACTTCCCCAAACCCCATCATCACCGAACAAAGCCCCCACTTACTCGTCAACAAATGGAAAGGTTATTTGCTCACTGCTCAGTGACGATATTGATGAACGTGCTCGTGTGTATCCGCTATTTCCGCTCAACCCGATAATACTCTTATACCGATACACTGCTACAACAACTACGGTTGAAGAAGCACCACCAGCTGACTCCAACACACAGCAGTTGAACAAACCGCTTCCAACAATGATGAACCGGCTGATGATGTTCTCAATGAAGTACCCCCACCTGCAGATTTTGATCCAAATGCGTTCTTTAACCCGCTTTGCTAATGAGATCGCTGCACCTGATGTCGCGGAATCTTCAACAAGCCATTTGAATCCTCAAAATATGCACAATGTATACCAACATCAACCCTCCACACATAGATGGACAAAAGACCATCCTCCGGAAAATATTATTGGCAACCCGAATCAACCAGTCGTTACAAGACAACGTCTTCACTCAGATGGTGAACATTGCATTTATGATCTCACCGTCTGCCAATCAACCTAAAACATCAAAGACGCAATGACAAAAGACAACCTGGATTGAATCCATGCAAGAAGAACTCAACCAATTCAAACGTCTTGAAGTATGGGAACTGGTTGAAAGACCAACAGGGTCCTACGTCATTGGTCTAAAATGGATTTGGAAAACAAATTGATCTTTGTCAAGGGAATGTTATCGAAATAAGTCACGTCGGTGGCTAAGGGTTATCGTCAGGAAGAGGGTATTGACTTTGAAGAATCTTTTGCTCCGGTTGCTCGCCTTGAGGTCGTTCGATATTTCTCGCTTGCGGCTCATATGAATATAACGGTCTTTCGATGGATGTCAAAACCGCTTTCTCAATGGACAACTTAAAGAAACGGTTTATGTCACCAACCGAAGGATTCGTTGATCCCGTTCCTAATCATGTCTACAAACCTGAACAAAGCTCAGTATGGTCTCAAACAAGCTCCTCGGCATGGTACGATAAGCTATCATCTTTCCTCATTGCCAATAATTTCACCAAAGGTTCGGTTGACCCAACTCTTTTCATACAATATCACGGGAACATATTTTAATTGTTCAAATTTATGTGGATGACATCATTTTTGGGTCAACTCATAAAAGTACTCAATCGCTTTTGCAAAACTAATGAAGAAACATTTTGAAATGTCCATGATGGGTGAACTTACGTTCTTTCTAGGACTACAAGTTCATCAATCACCCCGTGGTATTTTCTTGAGTCAGTCCAATATGCCCTTGAATTGTTAAACAAATTTGGAATGAAACCTGGACACCTATGCCACACCAATGGCTCATACCAAGAAGCTAGACGCTGATTTACATGGGAAATTGGTGGACCCTACAAAATACCGTAGTATTATTAGGTTTCTCATGTATCTAACATGTACTAGCGACCTGATATTGTCTTTGCCGTATATCTTTGCTCTCGTTATCAGCCGCGACCAACTGAAACCCACCTCTCTGAGGCTAAAAGAATCCTCCGATACATAAAGGGAACCATTAACTTGGGGATCTGGTATCCGAAGGATTCTGGTTTTGAACTAATCGCTTTTCAGACGCTGACCACGCAGGATGCTTAGATTCACGGAAAAGTACTTCATGAGCTTTACAATTTCTTGGTGACAAACTGGTGTCATGGCAATCGAAGAAGCATGATTGTACATCAATGTCCTCAACCGAAGCCGAATATGTAGCCATGTCGGCGTGTTGTGCTCAAGTCATTTGGATGAGAACACAACTCAAAGACTATGGTTACGTATTTGACTGAATCCCGATGTATTGCGACAATCGGAGTGCCATTGCGATCTCGTGCAACTCGGTTCCACTCGAAATCAAAGCACATCGATCTTCGATATCATTTCATCAAGGATCACGTGGAACAGGGTACCGTTGAATTATATTTTGTGGGTACAGAATACCAATTGGCGATCTTCTCACCAAAGCCTTGCCTCCCGCTAGGTTTAATGAGTTGGTCCACCGGATTGGTATGAGGTGTTTGACTCAAGAGGAATTGGATGACCTCCTAAAACAGTCTTAAAACCTGTCAAACACCAAAATCTCTTTTGTAAATATTTTTCTAAAACAAAATATAAAAATATAAAATAAAACAACAAAAATATTCTTCTATCTATTTTTCTTTCAACATGGCAAGTACATTTCTTCCGTCAACACTATAATCTTTCAAAATTCAATATTTTTTCGATCAAGTGTTGAGGGGGAGAAAATAAATTCTTAACTGCTTCAAAACATCCGTGTACTTGCATGTTACTCTATTCTGGTTGTTTCTTGTATCAATGGTGGTAAATTTTTCTGGTTCAATGACACTCCTCGGACTAAAATTTATAACCTTTCATTATTTTCTTAAGTCGAGGGGAGTGTCACAAGTTTCTTTCTTAAAATCTTTGTTTGGTAACCAAAATGGAAGTTAAATGGCTTTGGATGAAAAAAGGAAAAGGTGGAGGGACCAAAACTGCCAAAAGCTTTAAAGTTATTTTAAATAAAACACCTCACCTAATTCCTTCACTTCACATTTATTACTCTCATCTAACTAATCCTACGCACAAAATTCGCTCAAGAAATCGTGTTTTGATCATCATTTTGTAAGTGTCTTCACGATCTTAACGTTAATACAAGCAAAGGTTTTGAATTTGAAGAAAATCCAATGGCTAAGACGTTAGATATGCGTGATCATGTGTTCTACGCATATGCGTATGAACACACAATCATTGGTGTGTGTTTGTGGTTGAAAAGAATGTGTCAAAACGTGTCTTTAACAATGATACTATTTTTACCCTCAAAATCCACCCGTAAACACGAATTGATGGTTTTTCAAAATTAGGGTTTTAAGTCGATTTGGGTATTTTAAATGTGAATGGTTTTGGTCAAAAAGATTGTTGTGTGATGTTTATATCATGTTGAATTAATGATTATCCAGCCCTATAACAACCCGAAACACTAATTAAGTCAGAATTAGAAATTAGGGTTTAATGTTCTTGAGTTTGGGTATTTTTGATTCACCACAAATTAGATGTTAAAACTTGGTTATTAGACTCTCACAACACTTAAGACCTACCAGAAAACGTTTGGTGCAAATCCTATGGTTAGAAATCATACGCGTAATTCTTAAACTCTAGGGTTTTGACCTACGCGTATGACTTTCTACGCATAAATGTTTAACATGTCTTCATGCCATGATTTGTTGTAAAATGAATATATGTGTTAAGATTGATGTTATGATGATTTTATTTCTGGCTTGCTACGCATAAAACTCAGAATCAAGGTGTTTGTTACTCTACGCATAAGGATCACCTTACGCGTAGAAAGTTATGCGTAAGATAAATTTTACGCGTAACGTTACGTAAGGTTCTACAATGGGACTACGCGTATCCTGTGAAGGATATGCGTAAAAAGTGACTCTACGCATAAGGTTTACTCTTACGAGTAATCCTTACGCGTAAGGTTTATATACGCCTACGCTTAAGTTTTACGCATAAGGTTCTCCTTTTCCTACGCGTAATATTTCTTACGCGTAAGTCAGGATCCTACGCGTAAGCTTACGTCTACGCGTATACTTATCTTGTTTACGCATAAGCTACTATTCCTACGCATAAGCCTTGATCAAACCTTCATTTTGAATTGTTACGCGTGCAAACTTGTAAATAAATGAATCATAACGTCACAAATCCAATAATGTCACTAATAAACTTAAACGTTTGATATGTTGTGAACTATAAGTGATAACATAAACTTTAAAACTTAAAGTTAACTAACTCACGAAATGTTTCACGGCGTCATTGGACTATTGGACAAACAAGTGACTTAGGACTCGTAACAATCATTAACACCGTACATTCAATAATTAGACAATAAAACCTTCGTTGACTAACATTATGTCTTTCGATATGTTGGTTCTTTTGGCTAATGTTATTTCGATCACGACATGGTCGCCAAATGAATGTGGATGCACCGAGGTTCTCACAATTGCCTTGATATCTTCCCTAATGGCTATCCAAGAAAGATTGTAAAGAACAATCTCAGAGTTGACTTTGAAACCCTCACATGCTCGAATCTTCTTGCTTGATTGCTGTGGATATTCTTAGGAATCATCCCTACTAGAACATGCTCTCACACTCGCTACAGCATCGGAGATCTACATACAACAATTCGAATTCAATGCAAAGGATCAAAGGTCAAAGTGCGGTGACTGTGACGCTCAATCACAAACAAATCACCATCACACAAGCAGATCTACAGGATGTTCTTCTAATTCCTCAAATCGAACCCAACCGACTTCTATGCCACACCTAATGAAGAGACAGCTCAATTCCTGATTGATATTGGCTATGATGAAGCTTCGTGAATAATCACTAAGCATTCTCATGTGGAGCTTAAGAACATTCCTCAACCGTGGAGAACCCTCTACATCATCATTACCAAATCGGTCTCCGGTCGTGATAGTGGTTATGAGCATCCCAAGCTCATGGAACTACAAATCTTCTGGTCATTAATCAACAAAAGGGACATCGAAATTGAAGCATCGCTATGGGAAGACATGATGTCATTTCACAAGAAACTTGGCTCAAAGATTCCCTATGTCTGATACACGAAATTGTTGATCCAGAGAGCACTTGGACTTCATCCCGACATTCCACGAGGCTCAATGACCCGATAATCACGATATGTTGATCGAGCCTACCCTATCGGTCCAATCAAGGAATCGCCAACAAAGAAACAGGTGCCGTGGCTGCCGATCACCTTCTCGACAAATGAAATCAAAAAGCTTGAAACATACAAAAGGTATCAAGTAGCGGTACGAGAAGGCAAAGTTGGTCATCTCGATGAAAAGCCTCTCGAACACCTACTAGGAGAACCGAAGAGGAAGTGCTGGAAGTGCAGCAAGCACGAGAGTCGAGGATGTTTCCCAGAGGAATCCTCCACGAAAGGGGACAGTTCCCGCCAAGGAAGCTGTTCCTATTCCCATATCTAAGCCTGAACCGCAGAGAAAGCTAATGGACGAGGACTCCGAGGCTACTGAATCAGATGAAGAGACTTTCTACTCAAGAACCAAAACACCTCCTTCAGCAGCCTAAACCTCCAAGTCCACCAGGTGACAAAGGAAAAGGGAAGACTCCTGTACTTGTGCCTTATGAAGAAAGCTCAGATGAAGAAGAAGAGAAATTGGATACTTCATACAGAAGAAGTTCAAATTCCTTAGACTCCAACACGTGGCAAAAGAATTTGCAAAAGAACAAATGGGTGGCCCCGTAGGGTCAAGTGGTGCAGCTCAACCTTCACCGGATCCGATGCGGTTAATCAACCCGATAAGGGATCTGGTGCCACCACTTTGGAGCAACAACAAAAGCCCGTGGAAGAAACTATTGAGCATGAATTTGAGGAACCCGTTAAAGAAAAGTCCGAGAAAGATGAGGGTGAAAAAGAAAAGATTGAGACAGAAAAGACTGAAGAGAAAGATAAGTCCGAGATGACATTGATTATGATAAGTTTCGCTAGATAGCCCCGCCGATCAGAGGAGAAAACCTCTGAACCTCCAAAGGATCCAGAGTCTCCTCATGTCTCTTCATCATCCGATTCGTCTTCTCATTCTTCACCACCACCATCAAAGAAATCAACCAAATCATCATCCAAATCAGAGAAGAAGCCAACTCCATCTTGGATCTCTCAATCTAAGAATCGAATCGTTAAAGCTGCCAAACGAGTCAGAAAGAAAGATATTCTCCACGAAAGTTGACTTTCCTCGATCAGATAACGTATCTTCATGATGAGAATGACAAGATGCAAGTTGAAAGGGAGTATGTACCGAAGCTTATGAAGGATGATCTTCAAGGAAGCATGGACGAGATGATAAAAGGATACACTCACAAGTTTTTAATGGAGGTCATTCAAATCGACAAAGGAGATGTATTCCCACAACTTTATCCGAATCTCTTACATTTAGCCAAGCAAGCCATGAAATCAACTCCGATGAATTTGAGCATCAATCCAGTTGAAACTACAATCTTCTCGGATGATGAATTAGTAAACCGGCTGGTAGCGCAAATGTCAACACGCTCCGCAACGTTTGCCTCCCATGAAGCTAAACTGTTTGAAGCATTGCTGGAATACCAACTCAAGTCATCATTCAGAGGAGAGGCTATAAGGCCCAAAGCGCTCAAGAGATGATGAAGACAAAGATCAAGATAAGGATAAGGAGCCTAAACGCACAAAGAAGTCTAGTGAATCATCTTCGATTCAAGACTCAATGCCGCCTCCACCACAAAGGACTCCGGCTCAACAAAGATCTCCTCCCGCTCTTCTGCGATAAACCTCAGGATTCGAGTTACCACCCTGACTCAAAAACCGGTGACCACTTTGAGTATACGGGTGGTGACGATGAAGAATACCATGAGCCCCAACAACAACCTTCCTCACCCGACAAAGTACGAAACCGAATCCTCATCTAGGCCTAAGAAAAAGAAGAAGAAGCGCCAAGGCCGACGCCCTATCATGGCTAGATGAAGATAACACAGAGGAATTTGAATGGTTTTATACACTTGTCAATTCCACTCCCTACCCTGAAGAAGGTCAAGATCCGGTAGACGGTACTACTTTGGAGCATGCTAAAATTCTGCAAGAAAAGTTCAAAGTAAAGAAGATGACGAAATCCGAGTTGAAGCGAATCAAGAATGAAGCTTTTCAACTGTTAAAAGATAGCTCGAAAGTGCCATCGAGGTCGAATATCACCTTGATAACATTGCTCGAGCTATGTCTAATAACATGGATTGGCTCAACCCAAAAGCAAACATCGACTTTACCAAACGGGACAACCCTCCATATTACACCGATGGTCTAAACCACTACCAACGATGGCCAACCAAATGAGCCTAGAATTCCATTCCGATATTTCTTCAACAAAGACTTGGAATTTCTTCTACACGGTGGCGATGGTTCAAGGAAATACGCTACATCTCTAACACTTCCATTCCCAGAAATTAATACTCAAACCGCATAGCTATCGAGGAAAGAGCTAATCACTTGTTCTCCAACAAAGTGGAAGCATACGACCGAGATGCAATGTACATGATTCATCATTGGCCGAACGCCAAGAATCTACTACGAAGCCGCCAGTACGTAAGTCTCAACATGCGTGTTCAAGACTAAAACATCGTTGCCATCAAACACGTTGATCTTTCGTCCAAATGGGACTACACTTATCTCAAGAATATTGTGGTCAAAAGACAAGACGAAAGGGATTATGCATTCTCTGAAGCCGACTTTGAGAATTTGTCTATCAACGACATCGAAGATATGTACCTTGCCAAAGTACAGGGTCGTATGAGACAATTCTCCACCGAAGTACAACGTGAATTCATCAAGTCGCTCATCTTCATCGACGCATAGTCATCAAAGAACGTGTAGAAGATCTCCAGCTTGCAGTTGAATCTTATCGACTGTCAACTTCACTCCACCCAAGCTTGATCTTCCCGACATCAACCAGCTCTCACAATTTACACTCATCAAGAAACCATTCGCCGTTTACCGCAGTGAACTTCAAAGAAATTGCTTGATGGCGCGCAGAGATCTTCACAAATTTGGAGATCACACTTTGAAGTTGGTTAGGGACGGATTGGCTTATCGGTTGAAGGATATACACCAAAAGATAGGGTCTCCTAAGCGATGGAATTCTCGTGATCAAAGGGATGTGAAGAGGATCATCACCATGATTGATGAACGGTTGTATAGAAGGGATCAGCCCGAAGATTGGAAAGCTATGTTGGTGGTCGACCCAGGAGAAACATCATCGGCTTTCAACGCCCGATCCACATTCCTGGCGACATCTCTCGACTACCCGTACCCCTTGAACTGCTTCTTTCATTATAAATTTGGATGTATGATCTATTATGTCAATGGCTTGTGCACATATTACAATGTACAACCCGTACTTGTAAATAAAGGACCCCGTGGTACGCTTTTGCCACAATCCTTATAAAAGGAGCGAAAGCTTCTTACTTTTGAGTAAAACCTATCAAACCTTTCACTTTTCAAGGTTTTGCTCAAAAGAACAAGTACTTTCCCTTATGATTTTCAAAACCTCAACCGCTTATATCACTTGTTGAGGGGGAGTACTTGACTTAAAACTTTGTTCACAAATTGTTCACAGTGGTCATTCTTCCCCCAACACTCGAAATGGTCATATTTATTCTCAACTTTTCAAAAATAACATTTTATATGCCATTTTTGAGGGGAGAAAATACGTGATAAGAAATATG
The DNA here is from genome assembly GCA_910596185.1 of Chrysanthemum makinoi. NCBI lineage: Eukaryota > Viridiplantae > Streptophyta > Magnoliopsida > Asterales > Asteraceae > Chrysanthemum > Chrysanthemum makinoi. The sequence goes on along the minus strand of OU343217.1, from coordinate 166,262,027 downwards.
TTGTGTTTTGCTATATGAACTCTTTGTGTAAAAGACTTTAACCCATGAATTGACGAGCTCTTAACTGCTAGTAACTCGAAAAGACTTGTCCGCGATGGGTAATAATTTCAAGCTAGTTCGCTAGTGATGTAAACGTGTCTCGCAAAGGACTTGTCCGAGTAGAATGTACCATTCGAGAAACTCTTGGTAGACATGAACTCTGACGGGTTTGACAACCTTCGAGGATTGTCTACACCTTCAAGGTAGTTATTAGAGCTAGTTGTCACCTAAAAGGTGACAATGCAACTCTTTAACTATGCAACGTAACCGTGTCTCGCAGGGGAATGTCTATCTTGAGTTGATCAATTCAAAATGTGTGCGCTCTTTCCTCACTGTGCATTTAACCGTTAAAACTCTTAAGCACATGTGGAAGGGGAGTATTTATGCAAAATCTCATCTCAACAGTGGTTCAAAATGTTTTTTTTATTCATAAACACCTTTGAGAGATTTTTCAAGTAAATGGTTTTATGGCAACATAGGTTAGTCATGGAGTTATAAGGTGACTAAGGTTAGGAATAACCGTCCTATGATCCGCCAGAGTCGGAGGGATCTACCCAAGGACACCACAAATAGTTAGTATTTAGAAGTCCTTAGGTATGATTGTAAAAAGGAGAAAATGAGAATCGGAGAAAGAAGGAGTTGAAGAATTAAAAAGAAATGCAAAGAAAAGGGTGAAAAGAAATAGCCCTCCAGATTATTCAACTTAGGGCAGACATCGGGTTCAATTCATATGCTACTGGTTGTCACTAGATGACACCGGTATTGAAGATTAAAAGTCGTCATGGACCCAGTGACGCATGCACTAAACCTTCTTAACCACTCAAGTTTCTCTCAACAGAAGCTTGTTTCATTCTCACAGGGAACCCTACGTAAACTATCGGCTTTCTCTTAGAGATTGCTGGTATTGAAGAAGGAGACCCTCTCCCTAGTCTCCGCTCAGAAAACCAAAATGCACTATTGAGTCTAGAGCCACGAGATTCATCAAAAGATCTCTTAGGTACACTTGACATTTCATCACTTGACATTCAACAATAAGAATTTCAGTGGTACATTATCGAGTCCTTCACAGATCTTAGCAATCTGTCGAGAACATTTATGAGAGGTTCACATTTGTGATCCTCAGTGATTGAATGGAAACTCCCGCCAGGTCAACATCAAACGTACCGACAAAGGTCGCTTCGGCAACTCCCCGTGGATTGCGCTTAGTGGTCTCAAACGGTCTACAGTCGCGAGGTGATGCTTCGTGTACCTCAGACTCATCCGAATCGTAGGTGTACTTCGGTACATCGTGTTATCTCACTTGTGGGACTCCGATTCAAGAACGGCCTTTGTAAGAATTAGAGTTGTGTTTTCACACTATGCTGTCAACACTCTCGAAGTTCAAACTTGTAAGTGCCCGAATCCGCTTATTACTAACCGTTTTAATGTTTACTTCTTATGGAAGCTCTGGAGCGGAATGATCGTGATGATTCTCCACTTGTTCACACCAACAACATCATCAAAGAAGTTCTATCTTAAAGCAACACAAAAGTCCGAATGATTCTTCGTCAAATCAAAGAATCTACAAAGTTAAAGACTTAAAGAACTTCATCAGCATCGAATCCAACGCTAAAGAGTGTGTGAGCATGTTGGAGAAAGACGTGGAGACACCGGCAAAGAAGGCACTGAGGCGACTTGATGCGATAACAACATACTATCACTTTCATCACAAAGAACAATGATCAAAGAACAAAGTTAAAGATGACGTCAAAGCATAACCGTTCAAAGAAAACTATCTCGCTACACTCGGGAGATGGTTCAAATCAAGGCAATTCTTCTCACAAGAAAGAAGAATGTCAGAAGACGCCAAAGCTACTATTACATCAACGCCTTCACCGTTTTTCATCACCAACACTTGAGGGGGAGATTTTTGGAATCACTCCTAAACCTTTATTCAAGTGTTAGTTACTCATATGTAATAGTTAGCTTAATTATGGCCTTTATGTTTGTTATTAGCCTTAAGCTTATGTAGAAGGCCCATGAGCCTAGGCCTAGCCCAATAAGGAAAGGAAGGGAACTAGGAGTGTTGCCCTAGCTTCCCTCCTATAAATACTCATGTAAACCTTCATTTGAAGGTTGGTTGTTCAAGTTATTTCTTTCACATACATCTACGCCTAAACCGTCTTTATTATCGTGTGTGTGTGTTTGTTTACTTGTTCAATCGCTTCTCTATCTTTCTATTAAGCTTGTGTTGTAAATCTAGTGACCTAAAACCGTGCTAAGCCTACCAAAAAGCACCTTGAAGGTTAAACAAGTCTTTCAGATCTCCAAGGAACCATCAACATGGGACTTTGGTACCAAGGACACCCAGTATGTCACTAATGTACTCTACGCTATGCACACCATGTAGGGTGTCAAGATACACGCCGAAGCACGCCCGAGGTGCCTCGTTTTGGGTGATAAGCTTGTGAGCTGGTCTTCAAAGAAACAAATGAGCACTTCTATATCCTCTACGAGAGCAGATACATAGCCATGCCATCTTGTTGTGCTCAAATCCTATGGATGAGATCCCAATTATCTCACTATGGCTTTAAATTCAACAAAATCCCTCAGACATTGTGATAACAGAGTGCCATTGCTCTCATGCAACAATTTTCAACATTCAAGAGCAAAGCATATCGACATTCGACATCATTTCATCAGGGAGCAAGTGGAGAACGGTGTGGTGGAACTATATTTTGTGAGAACTGAATATCAGTTAGCATACATCTTCACCAAAGCTCTTCCTAGAGAACGCTTTGAGTTTATCCTTCCACGACTTGGTCTAAAGAGTCTACAACCGGAAACACTCAAACGTCTTCACGAGGAAGACGAGGAGTAAAAGCTATTCTTCATCCATCTTTTATAAATATTTATTCAAAAAGCAAAATACAAAATTATAAAACCCTCAAAAAGAAAATAAAAAAATATAAAATTTCAAAAAATCCATAAAAATCAGAATATCTTTGAAAAAGCTTAAAAATATTTTTTCCATTTTTTTCTTTTATTCGATTTCATCTACGGTCTTTGTGTTGTCACTCTAAGAGTGACACGGGTCTTTAGATGAAGTTCGAATGTACATAAATTGTTTAAAAAAAACATTTTGAGAGAATGAAAAACAATGGTTTATAGTAATTTCAGACTATACCCCATTTTTAAAAGAAAGAACAAAGCCATGCTTTATCTTATTTTTCAAATCTCATGCTCTGATTCTAAAAACAAATGTTTGTCACCAAAAGACAAATGTTTCCTTCACAAATATTTTTCCTTCTATAAATTCTTCTTAAAAATATTTGTTATCTAATGAAAACTAATAGCTTTGAAAAATAACTCGGACTCAATTTTGAAAATCATCTGGACTTGACATTTGTCAAAATCTCTATTTCTCAATCAACAACTTATGTCATTGATTGAGGGGAGAATGATTTCAATTAAATCAAAAGGTTATTTGTCATACAATTAGGTTCGCACAAGGCTTATGTCATGTTTTCAAAAGATACTCAAGCATGTTTAATCTTTAGAGTTTAAAGCCTCAGATTTGATCCTTATCGGTTAAATGTTTTCATAAGCAAGTCACAATTCTCCTCAAAAGCTTTCAAAATCAATTTAAATCTATAGAGATCACAAATCTCAAATGATTTGAAAATTGTGATCGGGGAGAATTTGTGATTTAAATTGGATTTAAACTGATAATTCGACAATTGGTTTGTAAGTGATTAGCAAGCTCTCCTCCCTTCATGTGCCAAACGATTTCAAATTTTCCATGCACATGTTAAGGGGAGCATCTATATCAAACCAAAAAGGATTGAAACGTGATTGATTTGTCTCTAAGTGTAGGTTCTCCCTAATATGTGCAAAACACTTTCAAATCTCGTTGCACATATTGAGGGGGAGCAACTTTTGAAAACCACATCCTTTCCCAAAAATATCTTTAACAAAGTATTTGAAACACTAATTTTGATCAGGAAGGTGATGTAGATATTTTTAGAAAATGTTAATCAATGAATTGAATTATTCCTCTTGCCTCCATGTGCCAAAACGATTTCAAATATTCGATGCACATATTGAGGGGGGGCTCTTTTTCTGAAATATCAAAAACAATTCAGGTACAAAATGCTTTGATAATATATCACAAGTACATGGATTGATTTTCAAATGGTTTTCAATTGGTTCCAATGGCAGAAGAACAATACCAAAAAGACCGACCAAATTTACTTTATGTATGGAGATATAAGGATGGTTAGGTTAGGTATTCGTCCCACGATCCCGCCAGAGTAGAGGATCTACCTGGGACAATCCACTAGATAGTGTAGAGTCCTTAGGTATGATGAAAAAGGAGAAAAGTGAGGTATGGGAAGAGTGCCGACTGAGAAAGAGCTAGAACTGGAATAAACCCAACAAAGTTCTAGTTATGAAGACTCTCTGTAATAATCGGGGTTGAAGAATGAAAAGAATTGAATGTGAAAAGGGGTGAAAAGAAATAGCCCCCCAATAATTCAACCTTAGGCGTAAAACCGGTTCAATACATATGCTACTGGTTGTTACTAAGGTAACACCGGTATTGAAGACAAGACGCCATGGACCCAAAGTGGCACTTCACTACAACTTCCAAGCTACTCAAGTTCCTCTTAAAAGGACTTGTTTCATTCTCACGGGAACCTACATTATCTATCGACTTTCTAATAGAGATTGTTGATATTGAAGAAGGAGACCCTATCCCTAGTCTCCGGCATAGGAACCAATGTGCACATTTGAGTCTAGAGCCACGAGATCATCAATAAATCTCATTAAGGATACAATCAATGAAGACTCACTGTTTCACACAATGTGGAAAGTCAGAATATATCTTATGAGTCCTACGCATTATCCTTTTGGTATTGCCAGAACATCGGAGTGATATGCAAACATATTCACAATAACGATGGAAAGCCTTCTAGAGCCAACATCAAACAAGCTCTTGGTAGGTGGCATGTGAGATCTATCCAATAGATCAAACTTGTAACAACTGGATTGAAACAATTTAGCGATTCATTATTGAATCAGCCTTGGTCCAGGAAATGGATTGACGGATACCTTTGAAAAACCGGGTCGTTGTGCTTAAAATTCTTTTCTCTAGCACATCGATTGTGTACTAATATTTCAAAATAAAAGGTGTTTATGATTGATAACTGATTTTTATTAAAACTTTCCTTGTATTGCAAAAACACTTTATATTGAGCAAGCATTAACGATTGTTTTTCAAATCTCTTTTCATCAATCGTGAATCTCAATTCTTGGTTCACTCACTCCATGTTGTCTTCTTTGAGACGCGTTCGGTTTGAGAACGGCTAGAGCAGTCGCGTAAAAACCCTCGCCAAGGAGATTCTTCGAATTATACGATCCGCAGCATACTTGTACTGATCAACGGGGAACCGTGGGTCGTGTACCTCAATTCAACGAAAGTGATCAAAGACACTTCTGTGCGCTTTATTGCTAATGTTGTATGCGGTATACCCACGTTTGGTGATCGAATGGAGAAGTCAATCCATAACCGCATGCTCACGCAACACATTCATCTCTAAAGAAATCATGATAAATGCATCAATGACTCTGATATTCACACTCCATGCTTCGCTTTCGCTGCTGCAAATATCATGAATCAACAAACGCTTTCGCAACTCGATGAGAAGAAATCATGATCCAGAATGTGAGCATGTCGGTCCAATGTCACAACTTCACATAATGTCAACACTACAAAGGAAGAGTCTGATATTTATGGTAGCTGATGATCTCAAAGCTGGCTCAAAACTCATTATCGCGGGATCAGCTTAAAGACCTCCACTTGTATTATCCAAACATACAAAACATGAAGAATCAAAGACTACGGGCTACAGAGCAAAGAACCTTAACAAGAATCCAGGAACAATCTTAATGTAATATCTGTTTGTATTCAATGTAATTTGAGGTGACCTCCCTTAGGGGGAGATTGTTAGGATTTAGAAAATCCAGTTGTTAAAGTGTCGGTCACCGCCCGTAGGTGGCGTTTTATGTAAGCTACTATAAATACCCTCTACCTCCCAAGGTAGAGGGTTGGAGTTCATAATAAGATTTTTCTTTCTCTCACTAAGTTCCCAAACCTCTTAACTTTCTCACTCTAAAACCTTATAATGTACGCCCCAATATAATCATGGTTTGATGTGTTTATGAAATCCAATATGCTACAAAATGATAAAAATTACAAGCATTATCGGGGAAAATTGACACTTAATATTCGTGATAATTTGATGTTATCATTACGTGAAGCGTAATGTTATGCATGTAGAAAACAACACTAGAAATTATGAGTCTTTTTCGAACAAGAAACAATTTCAAAATGACTGTGAGTACAAAGTTAAAGTTGCCTGTAATTTTAAACAAGAATGTGGACTTTGTCCGTCCTACATGTCAAAAAATGTGTCTTTTCAGCTAATCATGATGCATGTATTGCACAATATCTCAAGAAAGTAAAATCACATGCTAAGGTTCAATCCACTAAGACTAAAAATAGAAACAAACTCGTTAACAAGATAAATATGGATAAAACCTAATAGGATCTCTACAAAGACGTAGTTTTTCAAAAATGAGTCTTCCGCTACATCCAAAAAAAAACAACTCCTAGATCTTGCCTTAGGTGGATTCCCACGGGAAAAGTTTTAAACACAGTTGGTCTTAGATGGATTCCCACAGGGAAGATTTTTGATACTAGCTCCAAGACAAATAATAGTGAAAATCATCAAGATAAAGAAGTAAAAACCACTAAAACTGCTGGTAGTGATCACCCTCTGCGTGAGGAAACATGTACTTCTAACACTGTTATTTGTGAAAATTCTTCTTTTGTGGATGCAGGTACTTGTAAAAGTGTTGAAGGTTCATACACCCAATATGGTAAAGAAGAACTTTATGCCAATATCGCATGTAAAACCCTTTCCACTCTTAACTCTACTTTTACTAGTCCAAACTTAATTTTTCTTTATTCAAATCTTCTTTGTAAATATCTTTAAAAAACAACTTGAAAACCCAACAAAATCAAAATACAAAAATAGGAAATTTTCAAAACATACAAAAGCATTATAAAATTCAAAAATCCAAAAATATTCTTCTACAACATGTCTCTCGTATAATCGATATTCTATACGTGTTGAGAAATTTCATTCAACAATGATACGGACATGTCAGACATGCTTGAGTGAGAGTTCTCTAAAATGTTTTCTAAAACATGTCGTTTCTCAAAAATTCCTTCAAATTAATTGCTTCTTGACACATCAGTTCAGGACCCGCGCTTCAAAGAAAGGAAAGTGCTTAACCAAAACAAAGGTCTTAAATATTTTTCAAGCACTTTTCCTAAAATCACAATGGCTTGTAAGTATGTCAGCTAGCAACCCAAACTTTAAAAAAAGGAAAGTGTTGCGTAAAATCGATTTTCATAAATATCGAGCACTTATCCTAAAACAAATGAAGATAATTCTTCTACAATATCTTCAAAAGATTTCCAAAATATTTCTCATCTTACATTGATTCAATTTTTTTCGAAAAAAGATTTCTAAAAATCTCTCACATTTGATACCAAGATATCTCCCTCATCAAAATTTAAAAATATGCTCTTTAAGGGGAGTACTAAAACAAAATTGTTCCAAAATTCATGCTAAATCAGATGTTCTTTCCAAATACTTTTCTAAAAACATATCTTTTAATCATTTTGTTTCAAAAACATCATAGATATGCTATTTTTGAGGGGAGAAACGCGGATTAAAATGTGATCAAAAATGTTTTAAGATCGTTGTTGAATCTCAAAGAGCTCGACCAGACGCTACCAATGAATTGACGATAAAATAAAGTCAAGACTTGAAAAGACTTGTTCCCCGACGGGTAATATTTCAAGCTGGTCTAGCCAAAGTTGATGTAAGCGTTGTCTCTAATAGGACTTGTCTAAGTGAATGTACCATTGAGAAACTTCTTTGGACTTGACCTGCCACACCCCCAAATTACTGCTTTGGCATGCGGAATGGAATTCTCGGGGATGACCCATAGCATCAAAGTTAAGAAGTATATCGAATCCTTCCTAAAGTGTCGCTTTTGAAAGTATCGCTTGATAAAGTAAAATAATCAGAGTTTACAAAACATAGGTCCCAAAATATTTCCAATATACCAAAATGAGTTTCTTACAATCAAACGATAGTTAAGTGCATAAAATATATGTGAGTAGCGTCGCATTAATCGCGACTTAATGATAAGTCCACATGCATGTGAAAACGTTAGAGGGGGTGAATACGCTTCCGTTTCAAACTTAAAACTTTTGTATCAAATATAGTATAAACCATTGCATTTGCTAATCTCGACACGAGGATGCATTTAACGCATTACGGCATGTAAGGCCAACCCCTTGACATCACATAAGATTCCGCAAGATTAATGGTTCATTATAAATCAAGTTTCACCATTATTAGTCCGGTTGCTTTTTCTTGATCAAGCGTGTCATAATACGTAAAGTGTTGAATAGAGTTTGTGACTATATGAAAGACCAAGTATGCATCACAAACATAGACATCAACCACATAGAAAATAAACAATGTAATGCAAGAAGAAAAGTAAAGCGATAAGTAAAAGGATAGACAAACCAACACGAGGATTTATAGTGGTTCCGCTACAAGGTCACCTTCCTTGCCCTACTCCACTCCCCGAGTCACCTACTCGAGAGTTAATAAGCACTACACCAACTCCTTGTGGCGGAGAAGCCTTCACAACGTCGCTTAACCTTTTTCCGGTACAAAGCTAAATACCGAGTTCTTTCACACCAAGGCGAACCACACCTAACACAACGTCGCCTACCCTTTATACGGTGCTAGGCTAACCACCGAGTTCTTTCAAACCTTAGGAGAACTAATCCTTCACAACGACGCCTACCCTTTATTAGGTACTAGGCTAAGCACCTAGTTCCATTACTATGGAGGAACTACTACCCTTCACAACACAACACCTAATCTTAAGGAGATCCACTCCTTGTTACAACACCATCAAGGATATCACCATCCTTGGATCTAAACCAATACTATATGTATAACGATGCACCTCATCGATTATACGACCTAGGCATTCTTCACTAATGCCTTTGACACAACACTTGGCACCCTTCACTAATGCCTTCGTCTTGACACCTTTAGCATCCTTCACTAATGCTTTGACACGGATCTTTGGCACTCTTCACTAATGCCTTTGACACATCTATGACACTCGTTATGTATTGTGGCCCAACATAACAAACCTTGTGTTTTATGGTACAAACACATAAACCATCTAGTCTAGTCATAGATACAAGAATATGATACTAGACAATATCCAAGACAATGTGTCTAATGGATATGAACTCCTAGACTAAACATCAAGAACCCAAAGCATGATGTAGTTAGTCTTCTATGAATGAAGATGACAAGTTTCCCAAGCTTGTTGTATAAGATCTTCATGTGCTTGTATCTTGTGATGGGTGATCACTTCAGTAGGTAAGGAAGCAAGATCTATAAGCTTGCTTTGAGGATCACTTCGGAGTATGCTTACAACAAAATGAGAGTTAGAAGCATTATGATCATATGAGATGAGGGTGGTTTACATGTTTCCTAATGATCTAAATATCCTAGATTTGGTGGAGAGAAACTATGTGTGAAGGTGTGAGGAAATGGTAAGAAGTGGTTTGCTATTTATAGGCAAAGAGACCAAAACCATGTTCTGCCCCAAGGATCCCTTCTCTGAGGATCCGGCTTTGTAAATCCAAAAGGGATCCGGTCATCTGGGATCCGCGGCACGCCCTCCTTTACCCATTGTTTATGGGTTGAAACCATGGGTTATGGGTCATGGTTTTGAGTTGGTCCATGGGTATTCCTTTAGATACAATGTATCTAATGAGTACAATGTATCTAGTCATATGGGTATGGGTCAATACCATGGGTCATGGATATTATCCATATATGACTTATGCATGATGTCATGCAATGGGTATGGGTCATGGACTTTGGGTTTACCCAACTACATTCAATGTATTTGGTCAATGGGTCAAATACTTAAGTTTCTACCCATTTATATTACCCATTATAATACATACTAGTTATGTATATATTTACCCAATATGTAAACATAGTTGTTATACATATAACTAAACATGTTTATTGGTTTGTTAGGGGTTTGATCATAATGCAACATAACAAACATGTACGAACCTTTGTTGTAGCATACAATGACCTTGAGTCGTCGAGAGGTGTTGAGAGTATGTTGAGACAAGATATACTTACAAGTAACTTATACATTTTACTTTATGTATTACAAGTTACATGTTTGTCATCAACAAAACAAATGAGAATGTATAGATTAAATATCGTAATATTTGCACTAACAATCTCCCCTTTTTGATGATGACAAAATATATGTAAACGTAATAGATAGGTAAAATTTCAAAGTTACTTGTGTCCGGTATCTCCTATACATTACCTTCTTCGCTTATACTCTTCTCCCCTTTTGTCAAAACAAAAAAGGGGTGTCCTTTCTCCCAAGAATGGCAAGTTTGCATCATCCCTAGTGAAGTTAAAATAAAAACACCTTATTGCTCCAATTGGCTTACCACGCCAATACCTCCAACACTAAACTCGAATGACGAATCTTAGCATCTCATGACCTTGAGCTTGCACGTCTTCAAAAGGTGGTGATCTCGCCTTTAAGAGGAACCTAGAGAATCACACAAAAAAAATAGAAAGATCCTTTGAATTGTAACCATTATTGCCAACGGCTCAATGGATCAAATTTTTGAGGCTTAACCTACATCAAGGTTAGTGTTAAAAAGAAAAGGAAAAAGAAAAATATATGATGAGATAGAAATCTCCCTTTTGTTGAAACATAAAGGAATTTTGAAGAATGAATGTGTGCATACTCCCCCTTGACGGTTGCTCCCCCTTGTTAAAGGCGTCAAGTATTTTAGGAAGGCTAAAGTGAAATTATTGCAAAATTTGCAATGTTTTAGCTTTGACTTAAAAACTCCCTTTTGGAGAGGCTCAAGTACTCCTAGTGTGTTTTGAAAATCTTCAAAACAAAAAGTTGTGCAAAATATATTCTGTCCCTGGACGAGCAAGTCATATGATGCACTTTATAAATGCTCGACGAAAGCTCCCCCTAGCTCGAGGGCGTCAAGAAGAACCCACACCTAAAAAAAGGATTAAAAAGAGAATGATCCTACTACTTGCATCATCATGGTTGGTTTAGAGGTTGTAAGGTTTGTTCAAGTTAAAAAATATGTGCTTAGGGATGAGACGATTTTTACTTAAATTCACTTGGCTTTTGACAACATAGATGTTTGTGAAGGATGGTTGAGCAAACCATGAATTGTAGTGGTAGTGAGACACTTGTAGGATGTGGTTGACACAAGTAGCTTGTTGTTTGAGGTTGTGGTTGACACAAGTAGGATGTGGTAGAACATGAGACATACTTCATCACGTAGTTCATGAACTAGACCTTGGACACAGTGATAGTGATAGAAATTATCATTATGACTTAGAGGTATGGAAGTTGTGGTAGAGGTGATGAAAGGTATCAAGGTGAATCTTTGACTTGGTTGATGACTCATTAGAGGTGGTAGACATGATGACTTTGTGAGTGGTGATAAAATTGGAGTAAAATGGTTAGGATGATGCAAGATCAGGAATATATAAAGAAATGTGCGAATGAGCACAACTTGACTTGATGGTGAAATCACCATTGTATCCTACAAGAATCTAAAAGAGTTAGTACAAAAGGAAAACATTTATATAAATGGATAAATTGTTCACATAAAATCATGAAACGAAAAGAAATAACACGTATAGAATCATATAAATGCAACTCATTTATAAACATATACAAAAATGATAATCCTAAGTGTTGAGCAAGTGCTTGTGTGGAAAAGGAAATTTGAAATGATTATCTAAATAGATAATGTACCTATTGTTCCACATGAGGTGAAAATGAGGTGATGGGGTTCTAGCAAGGTCTAGCACCTACATATCCTAAGTTACTTAGTCTATTAAGTGTCTTATATGAAGATGGACTTAAATGATCGCTTTAGCTAGAGTTGACATGAATCTGTCACCCGGATCCCACGGTTCGCTCCAATGAGGGATCCGTCTAGGCTAATCCTAGGGATCCGGCTCGCCAGCCTAGGAAAGAATAAAAATGATGTTTGTAAGGTCTAACGCCTATACCTCCTTGAGTGTTTTAGTCTTTCTAAGTGTCTTAAATGAAAGAGTACTTAAATGATCAAGAGCAATGAGTGATGGTAGCTAATGATTGCCTTTTATGGAAAGAAATGGGGCTTTATGAGCACCAGTGGATGATTAAAGATGAGACTAAGAAATTTGAGAGTGTCAAGTGGTGTTAAATGATCCTAGAGATCAGATGATGACTTGAGAGAGATTTGGAAAATTCCTTAAAAATCTTAAGAAATTAAAAATTAGTTTTTGGCCTATTTTGAGGTAAGGATGACTAAAATCAATTTGCTAAAATTGAGAGAAATATCAAACTAGCTGTTTTGAGATGAGAGGAACAATGTGTAAACATTGGAACGATGGTGAGTTTTAAACTAATGAAAAATCAAAAAATACTTCGAATGTGATCCTAAGTCATCCATGAGTAAATGTGGAGATCAATGAGCCTAAGGGAGGTTTAAGTGATCATAATGTAGCATGTTTAACTAATCCAATAAGGTCTAAAATGTTGGATTGATGCAAGGAGGCTACAAAGGAACTTCTGTCCACCGGATCCCACGGATCCTTCACTTGAGGGATCCGTCTAGTTACATCTAAGGGATCCAAGGCTAGCAAAGACAGATTTTCTTAAATGAATAGTTGCATAATTTTACTCTATGTTTCGAATTATGAAACTAATGATTTCTACAGTAGGTATACATGTATACACATTAAGCAAAGCAAGGAGAGCATGTAGAGGTAACATATAGGCAATCAAATGAGATCGAGCTCACAAATAACACAAAGGTTTAGCAAACTTAACAAGCACTATTCAACTAGCCCAAAACAAATTTACGGTCTAGATTAGTAAATCATTTACACTAGCAATGACATACAAGGTATGTTTAGAAAGAAAAGAGCACAAGATGGTGTTCAAGACAAAAGAGTTGTGAGGTGCTAGTTTAGGACAATCTAGTCATTACGGATGGCGATTAGCATACAATGAGCTTCATCCATGAAGTCATGTAGCTCTTCTCGATCAAAGATAAGATAAGCGATGAGGCAAGTGGTTATGATTAAATAAAAGAAAAATTAATTTTACAACTTGTTTAATTAGTAATCCTAAGACAATGCAAATTATTTCCATTGTAAACTTACTTTAGGAAAACATAGGAGTATAAATTTCTCAGGTGAGAGAATGAATATGAGACTATTACTAGCGGTGCTCAATTACAGCTAAACGCGACCATTTTTACGGGCGATTCCACATACCAAACTTCTATCAACGAAGCAATTCAACCGTTAGGCCAAATTGAGTTTCTAGTGCAATAAGTTCTCCATTATTCATTCTCAAGTTAGGAAAATTTATATTCCTACAATGGCCTATCGAAGAGTAACAATGATGATACTTTGCTTTGTTTAATATTATACTTGAGACAACTAAGGCGACAAAGGCGTCATGTTAAAAATAAGTTCAAGAGTTGCCCATATGGTAAACAACAAAAAATGGTTGGATGAGCTAGTTCAACATATGTTGTTGGAAAGCTTTGGTTCGGATATGAACAATTATATTTGCGTTGCAAAATAATTTACTTGAGTATATCGGATGAAATAATCAAGCTGTAAATCCTACTATGAAGGCGATCATGAAAAGGAAATGGGAGAGTACATCATCAACACAAGTGTAGATTATGATCCGATGTACATTCTTGTTGTTTTTAGAAAATGATACAAGAACAAATGAAATCATATAAGCACATAAAACATTTATGTTGCACACATGAAAAACTCAATCAAAAATCCATTTAGTGTGTTATATGTTTTAAACATTTTCAACCTATATGACTTATCTAAGTATCTAAACTAACATTTTCGACACAACTAGATGTTATCCCAAACACTTCTTCAAATAGCACATTGATTAGTAGAATATTACTAAATCGACAAACAAAAGAATGAATAGCAAGGTAAGGAAACCACATATGTTATTCAATCAAACAAGCACAAAAGCTATTTGAGAAAAGCAAATAATCAAGTAATGCAAGGAAGACAATTTATCATTTAGCATAGCATACAAAAGTTCTTTTCATCGCTTTGTGTTAAATATAAACATGTATACCAAGCTTGATTAGTTTCTTTTATGTATATAAATATGATCAAAACCTTAATTTCAAAAGAGGACACATTGTTATTCAAGGATGAAAACATCCGTCTCCAATTAGATCAAAAGTTGTGCAAAAGTTATGACCAAAAAATAACTTTCCATATAAATCAATGATTCTGTAAATTTTTGTTTTGGATCAGTTTATGAAATCATTTTTAAATGAAAGTAGACTCAAATACCTTTAAAACGATAGGTGGTGCGACTTCTAACTCCTTCGGTTAAAAGTTATGAATTTTTGAAATTCAGACAAAATCGTCTTCGTACCGGATCCCACGGATCCCTTGCTTGAGGGATCCGTCTAGTGTAACCTGAGGGATCCGCGGATCTGACACAAAATTAGACAAATGCACGTTTGACCCGACGAAAAGGTTTAACCTTTGTAGACTTTTTAGTGAAGTTATATTACCCATTTTACCTTTATTCAAGCTTGATTAACAAGATATCTAACAACAAAACTTCAAAGAAAAAAATAACAAAACACTTTTCATATTATGCTTGACTTCACCAAAAATTTGATACGAGGACCTTACTCGTTTTGAAAACCATTTGTTTTAAAAACTAGAGCCAAACCGCTCTGATACCAATTGTGAAAACGTGGGGGGTGAATACGTTCCATTTCAAACTTAAAACTTTTATATCAAATATAGTATAAACCATTGCATTTGCTAATCTCGACGCGAGGATGCATTTAACGCATTACGGCATGTAAGGCCAACCCTTGACATCACATAAGATTCCGCAAGATTAATGGTTCATTATAAATCAAGTTTCACCATTATTAGTCCGTTGCTTTTTATTGATCAAGCGTGTCATATACGTTAAAGTGTTGAATATAGTTTGTGACTATATGAAAGACCAAGTATGCATCACAAACATAGACATCAACCACATAGAAAATAAACAAAGTAATGCAAGAATAAAAGTAAAGCAATAAGTAAAAGGATAGAAAAACCAACACGAGGATTTATAGTGGTTCGGCTACAAGGACACCTTCCTTATACTCCACTCCCAAGTCACCTACTCGAGTTCGTAATCACTACACCACCAACTCCTTATGGCGGAGAAGCCTTCACAGCGCTTAACCTTTTCCGGGTACAAAGCTAAATACCGAGTTCTTTCACACCAAGGCAACCACACTAACACAACGTCGCTACCCTTTACGTTTTAGGCTAACCATAGGTTCTTTCACACCTTAGGAGAACTAATCCTTCACAACGTCTCCTACCCTTTATTAGGTGCTAGGCTAAGCACCTAGTTCTTTCACACCTTAGGTAAACTACACCTTCACGACACAACACCTAATCTTAAGGAGATCCACTCCTTGTTACAACATCTTTAAGGATATCACCATCCTTGGATCTAAACAAATACTATATGTTTAACGATGCACCTCATCGATTATACGACCTAGGCATTCTTCACTAATGCCATTTACACGATCCTTCAGCACACCTTTCACTAATGCCTTCAACACGGATCTTCGGCACTCTTCACTAATGCCTTTTACACATCTATGACACTCGTTATGTTTTGTGGCCCAACATAACAAACCTTGTGATTTATGGTACAAACACATAAACCATCCAGTCTAGTCATAGACACAAGAATATGATACTAGACAATATCCAAGACAATGTGTCTAATGGATATGAACTCCTAGACTAAACATCAAGAACCCAAAGCATGATGTAGTTAGTTTTCTATGAATGAAGATGACAAGTTTCCCAAGCTTGTTGTATAAGATCTTCATGTGCTTGTATCTTGTGATGGGTGATCACTTCAGTAGGTAAGGAAGCAAAATCTCTAAGCTTGCTTTGGAGGATCACTTCAGGAGTATGCTTACAACAAATGGGAGTTAGAAGCATTATGATCATATGAGATGAGGGTGGTTTACATGTTTCCTAATGATCTAAGTATCCTAGATTTGGTGGAGAGAAACTATGTGTGAAAGTATGTAGAAATGGTAAGAAGTGGTTTGCTATTTATAGGCAAAAAGACCAAAACCATGTTTTGCCCCAAGGATCCCTTCGGAGGCGATCCGGCTTTTAAATCCAAGGGATCCGTGGGTCATCACGAGGATCCGGTGCAAGCTCCTCTTTACCCATGGTTTATGGGTTAAAACTATGGGCTATGGGTCAAGAATTTGAGTGCCCACCAAGGTACAATGCATCTAGACATTGGGTATGGGTCTTGGGTCATGGGTCATGGGTTTTACCCAAAACATTTACTTATGTTTACTTAAGTGTTTTATAAACTATTTAACTAAACATGTTTAATGGTTTGTTAGGGGTTTGATCATAATGCAACATAACAAACATGTACGAACCTTTGTTGTAGCATACAAGGACTTGAGTCGTCGAGAGGTGTTGAGAGTATGTTGAGACAAGATATAATTACAACTAACTTATACATTTTACGTTATGTATTACAAGTTACATGTTTGTCATCAACAAAACAAATGAGAATGTATAGATTAAATATCATAATATTTGCACTAACATATTCATCATGTATTTGTTGAGAAGCTTCAAGAAAGTTTTGTGATTCATAACATATAGCTAACATCTCGACTAGCTTCCTCTTGAGCTTTCTTTTTTTTCTCTAAGTTTCCTCTTCTTCAGCTACTATATGTTCTTTGCATACTCTGCATCATAAGCTTCTGGTGCGCTTTAGATTTAAACTTCACTCTGATACTGCAACCCCTTTTCCTTTTCCAATATCAGATTGAACCACCAATAACTAAACTTTTTCCTTTGGATTTTGGTTTAGTTGCAGTGGATTAACAGAATATAGCGAGTGCAATAATAGGTGTAGAAATAGATGAAGTTTTGCTTAGATTTATCAATGTACTTGTAGCTTCTTTCTCAACTTCTTTAGACTTAGGTGGTGATACGAAGAGTTGTGACTTGATGGAAGTGGTTATGATAGCAGTTGGTATTATAGTAGTGGATATAGTTGCCATGTCTCGATCTGCAGCATGGTTAGAAGAGTACTAATCGTGGTTTGAACATACCATCGGTGTTTGTGTTATTACCATCTTACTACAACTTTGACACATTTTCAAGAACTGCCTCATTTCCATCTTTATCAGATACCAAAAATGTTTGATCTCCACTATCAACATCTTCTACCATAGATACATTAATGGCTACATCAACAGCCTCCCTGTATTTATGCCTTCACTCCTCCCCTGTTTGGATACATCCTCCATATTTAGAGCTGGAGAGGAGTCCGCCTTCTTCTGTCTCGTAGCTTTTTAAAGCAGTCAAGCCTTTTCATCTTCTCCAAAACCAAAACCCTATGCTTGGCTAATATCCTTTCCATGAAACACAGCCAACTCCTTGAGATTCGAGATCGTCTCTTCCATCATGGTACATTTAGCCATCAATTCATTTAAGCGTTCAAGAATATCCTCCCCACTTGTGGGCTGGGTCAGAGGTGGTTCATTGGAAAAGTCATCATGTACAAACTCGGAATCCGTCAATTCATGTGCATGTTCCAAACGATCCTCATCACTACGTGTTAACTACTCAGAGGTGAATCCTTGGATATAGACATAGCATCGGACGATCTGAACAACTATGCACTTGTTTAGCCAAGTAGCTAGGGATTCCTTCTGTGTTAAGTTCCAGGAACTCTCCACATTAGGAGTTGCCAAAGGTTGGGTCTTACTTATGTTTCCACTATCGACCGGCATCTAAGCATGTATCGAGTGGAAGCCCTTCTCATGTCACCTTCACCCCGTGCGGCCTCATGAGCAACACCACTAGCACTAGCCTGAGGTAGCTCAGTGCCCTTCAGTCTCCTAGTGAACACAATAGGTGTATCGGTGGTTTGAGTTTGACTAGAAGTGGGTTGAGATACACTATCGGTGTTCTGAACATCTATCGGTTAGAGATGCATCGTGATTGGTTTCGGTTAGTGCGAGAATCCTCATCAAACTCATGATCGTGAGCAAAGTAAGCATATGAAAATAAAGGAACATCTATAATGTTTACATTTTGTGGTGATTCATCATACAAAAGCATATGTTGTACTTCATACTCTGAGTATGCTCAACCGGCTCCTCATTTGACTTTCCACTCAGTTGAACAAACCTAGGATACAAATAGTATTTACCCTTCTTCCTAATGTTTTGAACTATCCCCTCATAGATCATCTTAGACCAATTGAACTTTCTTCCATCCGACAAACAAATAATAGCAGTAGCAATTTTGGAAGGAAAGTCATTAAATCCTGTGGTCTTATTACTCATACACATCAAGAGGTTGTGAATAAGAAACTTCCATTTTTTTGAAAACAAACTCTTAAAATCTGCATCACCTCTGTGGGTATAACCTAACCTTTCTAAACCACAACAATCTCAACATCGAGAGAGATTATCAACACCATCACATCATCAAACTTTAAAACATCCCTAATCTCCTCGAAACATAAATAGCATTCTCATCCACAACAGTGCTAAACACTTCAACTCCAGCAACCTTTTTAAGCTTAGCATTCCTCGAATGATGTATGTAGGCTTTAAAAATGGTGGGTGTGATGATTAAGGCATAGTGAATAGAACTGTGAACAAGGAAATCAATCATTTGATGAAACCCTTCAGATCGATCATCCTTGGTGAGAATAGCAACAAGGTTATGTGTAGTGGAATACTTTTCAGCCATTGTGATGAATAATGGTTATGATGTGGGATTTGGGAATTATGTAAAGATAAGTGATTAGGGTTAGGGTGGCGCAATGGAAGTATTTTGAAGATCAAATAAATTATCCATCCGTGATTTGGGGAAAATAATATACTTTTGCAAAAGTTACCAAGCAGCCCCAGTAGTATCAACAACAAAAATGCTATCGCGGTTGAAACACTTATCCGCGTTTGGACACAAACCATCCGTGGATAGAAAGTAGCACTTCAACCAAACTTCCAATAGTTATAGAAAGCAAATCTGTGTTATTAAAAGGGAGATCTCACAAAAATATGAAGGATTACACAATTTTTTTTAACAAACATAAACAGCTAACACATCAGCTCCAATGTACACAAATCCTTCATACCTGCAAGACAAAAACACAAAACAAACACAGAGAAGAAGGTTATTGTTATCAGTGGTTAGATAATGCCATCTGTAGATCCAAATGACCTATCCGTGGTTAGAATAGGTAAGTCAATATGGTCAACTTTTTGGATTAATATCAGTCCAATACCCAAGAATCTCATTAACTCCTCAACCACATTTAACTTGCCCCTCATTTACTTCCAAAGCCCATTACTCTGCTTATATAAAGAACCCAAAACTCATATAACGCACACACTAAATAAAATCAAAACCCTAATTACTCCAAAATCCACAATCAACTCCAATCATCATGTGGAACCCTAGTTGGAATAAACCAGAAGTTGTTGATCTAACATCCTCCTCATCCTCATCTTCATCAAGTGAAGATCTGTGGCTTTACCTCCCTTCAAGAAACAAGACCAAGAAAATCCCCATTTCTTCCATCATCAGAAGATGATAGTGTGGTGGATCCAAGTGAGGCATCTGAGGACTCTAATGACTCCTCAAAGAAGAGAACTTCAAACCCCCAACCGTCATCATCCCAACCCCAAACAAGACCACGAGCAAGAAACCCACCACTCCCAAACAACAGAGAGGTGGTTCTTCTTCCACATATCGTGGGGAAGGGAAAAGGAAAATGGAATGATGCTTTTGGTGAAACCATAGATGCAAGTATGAGATGACTATGTCCTTTGTGCTTTATCGTGGTGGTCATTCATCATCTTCGTTTTCATCAATCCATCCTTCCCATTTTGATCCTTAGCTTCTTCGTCGTCTTGATCATGCATATCACAAATGCATATCCAACAACTGGAAGGAACTATGTGAGCAAGGATAGTAGTAGGAAATCATGTATAGAAGTAGTCTTTTAATTTGCACTAGAAGTTGAATTGTAAGCATAAAACATAAACTATTTTGTTGAATGAACAATGAACTTGATTACTTAACTTCTATAATGATATTTCTTGTATCTACAAAAGTGTTAGTGGAAAAACAGGACAACTAGCAGTGGTTTGAACCAAACTATCAGTGGTTAGAAACAAACTATCAGTGGTTAGAAACAAGAATAGCAAAACTAAGATTACATAATAACAGTCTAATACTTATACAAACTAGTACAAAACAATTTGAGAATTTAGAGATTAATCATTCCAAAACTAACAACAAGATACTAAAACCTCCCCACATCAAAAGCTTTGGTGAGAAGATCAGCAACATTGAAATCAGTATGGATTTTTACCATTTGAATCAACCTTTTCTCATTACAATCTCTAATAAAATGATGTCTTATCTCAATATGTTTAGTTCTAGAATGTAAAACAGGATTTTTAATGATGCATATTGTTCTGTTATTATCAATGTAAATCTTAGTATGCATAAAATTGTACCCAAAATCCAACAATTGATTCTGAATCAAAAGAACTTGACCACAACTAGCGGCATACATATTCACTAGGTTGTAGAATTTGCCACAATAGTGAACTTTTACATTGCCATGAAATAAGTCGCTTCCCAACCTGACATCCTCTAGTTGTAGACTTCCTATCCAAACTAGTACCAGCATAGTCACTATCTATGTAGGCCACCAAATCAAAAGGAGAATCCTTTGAGTACCAAAGGCCCAATTTAGGATGACCTTTAAGATACCTAAAGATCCTCTTTACAGCATTCATGTGTGAGGTATTGAGTGTGACTTGGAATCTTGGACACATACATACTGAGAACATAATATCTGGCCTAGATGCAGTGAGATACATCAAAGATCCAATCATAGACCAACTTCTGATCAACTTTGGTACTACCATCATCAGGTAACAATGGTTTTTGAGTCTCCATTAGTGTACTAGCACTCTTCACATCCTGAAACCCAAACTTCTTCGAAGCATCTGCTACATACTTATCTTGACTAATGAAGATACCATCAGTCCTTTGTTGAACATGTAGCCCCAAAAAGAAAGTGGGTTCTCCCATAGAACTCATCTGAAACTTATCATGCATAAGCTTCTCAAAATATGTGCATAGCTCCTTATGGTTGAGTCATCTACATAAACTTGAACCAATAAAATATCATCTTTGTGCTTCCTAATGAACAAAGTTTTATCAATCAACCCTCTTTTAAACTCATTGTCCATCAAGTAAGTGGACAGGCACTCATACCATGCCCTAGGTGCTTGATGCAAACCATACATAGCCTTCCTCACTGTAGACCTTGTCGATGATCGAGAATCTTCAAAACCAGGAGGTTGACAAACATAAACCTCCTCATCAATTGTGCCATACAAAAATGCACTTTTAACATCCATTTGATACACAACAAAATTTTTGAATTAAGCATAAGCTAAAAACAATCTAATAGCTTCAATTCTTGCAACTGGAGCAAATACTTCATCATAATCCAAGCCTTCAGTTTTTGTGTATCCTTGAGCAACCAACCTTGACTTGTTCCTCACAACAATACCTCTTTCATCTCTTTTGTTTCTGAACACCCATTTTGTCCCTATTGCCCTCTTACCATTTGGAAGATCTACCAATGTTCAAACCTCTTGAAGTTTGGTGAAGAAGCTCATCTTGCATTGATTCTACC
The DNA here is from genome assembly GCA_910596185.1 of Chrysanthemum makinoi. Lineage (NCBI taxonomy): Eukaryota > Viridiplantae > Streptophyta > Magnoliopsida > Asterales > Asteraceae > Chrysanthemum > Chrysanthemum makinoi. Next base: position 166,239,953 of record OU343217.1, on the reverse strand, counting down.
CATCCTTCTTCAGATAATGCTTCTTCAACTCTCTTGGGCTCCTTTTGAAACAGAAAACAAGCAAAGCAATGCAGATCTTTATATTTGTTTCTTTTGTGAAGTGATCTTGCAAAGAACCCATGTTCAGGAAAGGGTTCAGTGTTCTTAACCTTGCTTCTTATTTGAACTGGAGTATTCAAGTTTCCAAGTATTTGTATCCTTGTTGAGGTAACAGGACTTTCATGAATGACATGTTCCAAATTAGTTAAATCAGCATTGAAGAAATCATCCATGTCTTCATCATCAGTAGGAGTATCAATTTCAATCAAAGCAGGCATATTAGGATCATGTGGATACTCCTCTTCACCATGTAATGGCTTTGCATGTGGTCCAAAGAAAGTACTACTATAAGTACTTACAGCAGGGATTTCACTTGTGATAACAGTGGTAGAAGTTGTTGGCTTAGCCGTGCTTGCATTATCTCTATCCGTGCTTACATTTGACTTATCAGTGCTTTCAGCATGCTTTTTCTTCTTTTCAATTTCTTCTACCAACACTAAATTATCTTTCAATAACTCATCCTTATCATGATGATGATCACTATTGCCTCCAGTATTCAAGACATAATCATCAGTGGAACCTTGCTTATCAATAATGGGTGAGACTGAACTAGCTTTCCACTTTTCAAACAAATAGAACTCTTGTGGAGAATCAGCTTCCTTAGAAATTGATTACGCACGAGAATCAGTACGCATCAACATTAGTGGAAGTTCCTGCAATCATAGGCTCATAATTCATATATTTGGTTAGCATATCAATGTTAAACGACCCGTCGGTCCTTTGGTCTCAACACGGAGTCTTTTCACTAAATTGAACATGTAAGTTCTCTTCAACAATTTTAGTCCTCCTATTGTATACTCTAAAGGCTTTACTATTTGAAGAATAGCCTAAAAAGTATCCATCATCAGCTTTTTCTTGAAACTTGCCTGGGTAGTCTATGGTATTCAAGATAGTAACAGGATACCCAAAAGGTTTTAGGAATGCAATCATTGGATTCCTATCACCATGCTGTTCATGGGGTCTTGTTATGAGGCTTCACGCTTCTAATTCGCACATAACATGCGGTGACAACATAGTCCTAGCGCCTCAATTAGTGTTCTATTTTTCCTTTCACTACACATTTTGTTGTGGTGTTCTAGCAACACTAAATTGTCTTTCTATACCTTTATCTACACAAAACTGATTCATCACAGCATTCTTAAACTCAGTTCCATTATCACATCCGATTATCTTTACTTTATGATTTACTAGATTTTCTATCTTAGTAATGAAACTCTTGAGAACTTCACTAGTTTCACTCTTAGCAGCCCAAAAGTAAACCCAAGAAAATCTACTATAATCATCAGTGATAACTAGGCAATAATGCTTATGGTTCAAACTCTTGACAAAAGTAGGTCCAAATAAGTCCATATGAAGCATAAACAGAGGTTGTGTAATGGTGTTGACAGTTTTGGTCTTACAAGAAGCTCTATGTTATTTTCCTTTTTGACAAGCCACACACAGTTCCTTATACTCAAAAACCTTAGAAGGTAACCCTCTCACT